>CADDXX010001010.1:73884-143135 GCA_902810485.1 Alauda arvensis | reverse complement strand
TGAATTCCATATAAAGCATGTAGAAATATGACTAATTTTAAAATTATGCAGTTAATACAGTTTGTTAGGATAAGAAAAAGGAAGCAGCAACTTTCTCAGCCAATGCTAACTTGGATGTGCAGCACATCCCGTGAGCATGCATTATATACTTGTTATGCAAACTGCTCAGCAACATCCAGCTACTTGTCCCTCAACAAAAACCAATGGAAAATATTGCTTTAGCACAACATGGTGGAATTACCATTGCTACTGAATTCCTAACTATGGTATTGCATAGTTCTAGGACTGCAGCTTTGAAAAATCATTGCAGATACTGCTATGGAGATGCTGCCTTCTAGTAAAAGAAAAGAGCCATATTTAGTTTTGGAGGGTGATAAACTCTGTAGTATTCACTTATAAATGTAACTGGTTCTATGATAATCCAAATTAAAAGGCTGTTCTTTTATGTTCAGATAGTAAATATTTGGTAAATTTAAGTTTATATAAATAAATTCATAAATATACACAGATATATTTATATATGTGTGACTACATAAGCATACATTTCAGAACAGTATATAACACAATACTTTTCCAGAGTTATACTATACCAAAGTGAGCACCAGTGCTTCCCTTCAACAAAATCAAATCAACAAAAATCACTAATAGCTTGCCAAGCCTATTGTACCTTCATTAGGAAAATAGGTAAAGACATGCTAGTGTTGTAGCTTGTAGATTAATTCTTCTGGTGCAAATAAAAACACTCCAAGCTCACACATTTGACAGTGCTCGTAGACCTTGCTGAGAAATGTTTTGTTATTAAGGCTTATAAACTTTACCTTTCTGAAGTGTAAACACATCATGATACACCAAGATATAAATTAATCCTGCTTCTATGTAATAACTTCCAAATTCAAAACCAGTTTCTGGATTCAGGCTAGAAGAATGAGAGCTAGTCATATTCCTCAAGCCTTGACAATTCTGAGCCAGCAGTGATGGCTCAAAGCCACTTACTCTGGCTTCAAGCCCACTTAAGAACACAGATAGAACAGAAACCTGAAGCTTTTTATCTCCTCATACTTATTAGGGAGGTTGGGCTGTCCTTTCATAGCAACAGTAACAAATGCAATGTCTAATTTCCCATATTACAGGAAAGGCTAAGAATTGCCCATGTTGACAGAATACAGATGATTTGCTTGTATTTTGAAAAGACAAGTGTGAGGAAAAATGAATATAGTAATGCTCCACTCCAAAGAAAATGTGAAATCAGCAAATTGGGTTGTGGGATTCCATGAGAGCAAATGCTAACTACCATATACAGTCTTCTAAAATCTTAGTATCCCTGTAGTATCCCTGCCAAATTTCTACAGTATTCTTATTACCACTGTGCTACAGTATCTTTCTTTAAAAAATATCTCAGTGTACACTAAGATAATATTCAAAGAAAAATTAATGTTACATTAAATTGAACAATGCTGATTTGTGGGTTTATTTCCCACCCAGAAGGGTAGTAAACATTTAAGGTAAGACCCTTAAATCATCATTACCAGTTCAGCAAACTACAGGAAACACAACAAATCCTCTGAAAGCTGTCATGCACATTCTGGTATTACCTATTCAGCCACTGCCATTGCAGTGATCCTGCAAATAAAAATGAACATATTTCCAACCCAGCCAGCCTCATTGTTTGATTCAGTGAGGGATGCAACAATCAAATTGTTTGTAGTACCACAATCCATCACTACACTTGCAAATTTGATGACACAAGCCACTGAACTGGGGTCCTAATAAAATAAAACAWGAAGAAGARRCTAAAACAGAGGTCTGTAATAAAGATCTCCCAGAGAAAACCCTCCAAACAAACAGTCATAGCCATTAACAAAATGCCTTGCACAAAAGCAGTGGGGACACGGTCCTGCTTTCACTGGTCACATCTCCAAGGACAATATTTGGCCAAAGAATTAGAACAGTCAAAAAGATGAAGACCCCAGCACAGAAAAGCAGGTAAGTACAAACTGATGAATGGGTTTGATTCATCCTGCTGAAGACATGTGAATTATGTACAAGTTAACTCAGGGTTATGCTCAAATGGACGATACACTTGAAACCATTTTCTGAAATTATTGATACTGAAGCCTGATTGCAAGATCAACAAAAAGAATTCTGTTTGTCTTACCTTGCCTGGTGCCTGCCTTATTTTAAAAGGGTCTAGATTTCAGTTTTCATAATGACAAAAAATCCAAATCCAGTGCAAGTCTTTCTACTCAAGAGGGCAAAAACATGACTCAAGACCACAGCACACAAGAATTATCAGCACAGAAGAAACATCAAGCCCAGGAGTGATTCAAAAGCAGTCAAAGAAGAAACAGGCTCATGCTAAGTAAAAGTAACTAGTCTTTCCCCACCCATCCACACATCTCTGAGTATCAAAAACACACTCTAGCTGCTAACAGGCATCCGCCAACACTGTGTCCTTGTCACTGATGGAAATGGAAATGGATCTGTCTTGCCATTCAGCTGTTCTCTAAATTTAGAGATGAACAAATTTGGTTAAATTTGGATCAGGCACTCTCTGACTCACATTATCCTCCAAGCTGGCAATCCTTCCCGTGTCACACAGAGAAGGCCACTGAGCACAGTGCACAGTCTCACTCCTGAGGAGGCACTGCCCACAGCCAAAGCAGGGGATACACAAACACCCCATTAAAAGGCAGGGTACCCATGCAAACCACTCTGCTGTGAGCAGCAAAACAGTGCCTGTGGGCTGAAATATGCATCCCAAGAGCCAAACCTTCAACAGTGCAAACACAACTCCAGCACTGAGCAAAACTCTCTAGATTTCAGTCAGGGAGGGTCTGTCCTTCTCTGCACACACAGATTACTTTCTTCTCTCTCACACAACACAAACACTTTTAATTGCTTATTGTGTAGCAATTGAACTTAAATCTTTATGAAATGGCTGTGATGTGAGGAAAAGAGAACAACTAAACCCTAACATCACTAAGTACTAATGAATATTAATATAACATAAATGCCACTTACATTGCAATGTGAAACAAGTTTATTATCCTGAGATGAAATAAAATTGCTGCCTTTATTACTGTCAGGAATGACTTCTAAGATATTTCTATTTACTACTTGAGTATTAATCAGAACTCTGTTTACAGATCTGCTCTCCCATCTCTCTCACCAGCCCCTCCACATTTATAYATGTAGTTGAAGATCAGTATTTCCTGACACAGTTTTCCAACCAATTTCAATAGAGACACATTGTGAGAGCAGTGGCAGACCAATTGCCAAATCCTGATACAGTTAAAACAACAACAGGAAATCTTACCATGCCTGTATTTGCAAGATGAACATTGAAAGAAGATAAATACACAATTTGTAGTCTGGTATCAAACAGATTCCTGCAAATTATTCAACTATCCCACAAACTCTGTAGATAATGAGAAAACACCACCTTTAGACAATAAATGAATGGCAATATTCCAAAGCCTTTCATTTCCTGAAGTGGTGCCTTTGATTAAAGTAACAGCACATGTAGAATAAGTAGACCTGTTTATGCATCCTATAATTTAGAAAAAAGACCCAGGAGATGATTTCTCAGCCCCAAAGTCAATCACCTTTCACTATTACAAACTGCACTTCAAGTCTGAATCACACAGCCCTCAAATTTTCAATCCGTCCCCTCACATTCTTGTTCTCCCATTTTAAATAGAACTAACTTGAAAATTCTGACATTTTCAGGAATGCTTGCCTGGTATTTCTGTGAAGCACAGACAGCCTCCAATTACAATGAAACAGCTACAGTGTATTATCATTTTTAGAATGTTCCTTGCTTTTCTGAAGTGAATCCAAGCTCTCCATGGGAGCTACTCTCATTAAAGTCAAAACAATAATGTGCTAAAAAACTCCCAGCATTAGAACAAGGGACTCAGAACTTTGTTTGTACAGGTAATATATAAGGATGTATGAAAATACCAGAGAAACTTTAATAAGGGAACTGCCTACATATTCACAGAATCACACCTGTAAGTACTGCTGCAACACAAATAAAAAATAAAAACCACAAAGCCTTAGTCACACACACAGGCAGATTTCCAGTTATGGAGGAAGCACTTTTACAAAGAGCATAGTGAAGCACATAAAGTAGGATGGTGAAGAGAAAAGTGATAAATCATTCTACAAATACATTATTCTGAAAAATGGCCATTGTAGGCAAAAAGTATGTTCCTAAAGTTGCATTTTTTTCTGGTAAATTGAATATACAGATAACTAACAGATATACATGAGCATCCTCCTATGTGTATAAAAGCCACATTTCCTGAAAAGATAAATGGATACCTGTGTTGTCTGCTCAGTCTAAACAGGGACACAGGTAGTTCTGTGAGCTGAGGAGTAAATGAAGCATTTGTGTACAACAGTTTAGTGTTATTGTCAGGAATTTATAGCACTATAAATCCTCACCCTGTATTTTGCTTTGAAAGGACCCCTCTATAGAAAAGCCCCCAGACACCAGAGCACATGTGCAGGGGGCAGCTGCCAAATTTTCTCCTGCTCACCAGGGGATACATGTGAGGGAAGGGAAGCACAGAGAGGGGCAGGAGGTGGGATTGGATCTGTTTGTGGAGTCGTGATGGACAGGGAGTCAGGGCCTTGCTTGCAATCAGGAAATGGTGGTGAGGATAGGAAAGGGAAAATACCACATAAATTAAAATATAACTGGAGAGGGTTATTAAAAAATCTTTTTATACCAAAGTATATTGTAGGTGCAGGCACACCACTGACCACCCAGTGGCCCCAGGGCATTCTCTCTACACAACAGCACAGGAAGTCCTGTGAAGGCAAAGCACACCTATCCTGTGTACATCATATGCCAGCAAAATGCAGATTACGCCAGGAAAATTCTGCTTTAGGTAACATAACTTGCTCCAGATCATCCAAATGAAGTTCTAAGCTTTGTTTCTTGAAGTGGGAGCAAGAGCTCCACTCATGACACCCCTGTCTGTACCCTTGGATCAGTGTAGCTCCATCAGTCATGCCTTCACACATGGGATGGTGTGAACAGTGCAGACCCAGCACTGATTCCTGCAGCTCACCATTCCCAGTGCTTACACATTTCAATCCTTTCAAATCTCACAATATATCCTGCCTCTAATAAACCACATGGTATGTACCTAAACAATCCTTTAGCACCTGTTATGCACTTAGTTACTTAGACACTTTTTCCAATGCAAACATGGCTTCCATTAAGTAAATAACATTTCAAAATCACTTAAAAAATCTGCTGGGTAAACAACAGCCTAAAATGAAAGTGCTGACTTGCAGCTGAATGAAATTTTTGTAACAAACTTACATTTAATCCTATCTGTATTTGAAAGTTCTGTATTTAGATAGTGTTTGATGCCCTATTTATATCTGCTGAGTTTCATTTAGCTTTTCATTCTTCTTGCCAGATACTACATGAGATGATGACCACATACACATCCTGATATTCCAAACACTTTCAAGCAGAAGCCACTGTTCAGACACTTTTAACATCCCATTCCATGCCCTTGCCCTTTCCCATACAACTTTACTGAGCAATAACAACACTGCAAAGGAACCCAAAAAGAAGGCATAATAAATGCTTATATTCATAAATGTCAGCAATGAAATTTCCCTCTGACACAACAGTGCTTGTAGCTAAGTGTTACTATTATTGATTCATGATTGACACTCCAGGAACAATCAAGAACACTGAGCATGAGGCAAGAATAGATTTTTTTTTCCCCCCCCCAGAAAAATAAACCTTGCAAAACATGTTTAATTTGGGTTGAGGAGTGATAATTAACATGCAATCTGGCACTAGGCTTGATGACTGTTCAGGACCAATGGTCACCTTGCACTCCTTATTTTTGTAATTCAATATTTGTTACTGTTTCTATCCATGCTTGCTGACTATTCTCAAAAAGATAAAACTACTGCAGTCCTCTGGTTTAGAAGCTTGTCATTCCTCAGCTTCTTCCTTCATAAATTCCAAACATAATCAGAGGTATTAAATCACAAAACCACAGTTGTTGAAAACTTGCAGTGTGAAGACACCTCTAAATAAAAACACCAGACCTTTTCCTCTAGCAAAACCAAGGCAAACCCCAAATGCTGCTCAACATTCCCATGCTATTCCAACAACAGCAAGCCTTTGCTCGAAAGGAAGCTGCTCCTTGCAAGGAAAAAGTGCAATGCCAGGACAAATGCTGCTTCAGGTTTAAGAGCACATAAAACAGAAACCTGCAGGCTGTAATCCACCACTGAGCCCAGCATGCCTGGGGACGTGGAAGGTGGGATTGGGACCCATTTGCCCTTTTGATAAGGATAAATGGGAAGGAGCAAGGGTTATTCAACACCACAGCAGGTCAGGAAGTCTTCCTCCAACAACACTTGAAGAAGTGAAAAGCTTGCAGGCAAATATTCTAACTCACATTGCTCTCCAGCACCTGGGACTGTTGCTTCATTGTTTGGTCTAAACACATTAAATTATATTTCAAGCTTCTTCCCTCACTGCTTTGATTCTTTTYTTCCAATGGCTCCTGACAGTGAAAGACAGTCCTTCACAAAATGATAGACTGTTGTAATATTGAAACTTTCATCTTGCATATTGTTATCATTTATATAGTTATTTTCTGGGATTCCAAGAAATATCTACTAGGATCCCATCAAGTATATTTTCAATAAAGCATAAACAATGCCTTCTAAAAAGGAAATTACCCAGCATGAAATACAAAATGGATATTCAAAATCCAATTCTCCAGACAGATGTAAAAGCTAAACAGAACAGTGCTTCTCCAGAAAAAGTGACAGGACAATTTGATTTCCAAAGTGGTTGGATGTGCATTCCATTTGTTAGTGGATGCAGTAGGTGACAGTGTTTAGGAAGGGGCTTCCTGGGTATTAAAAAGCCCCATGCATTCCAACATAACCTGGACTTACAAAAACCTTCAGGTATAATTTGTCTGTTGCCTTTATCCATGCCAGGTTCTCCTTTCCTGATTATTAGAGATTCATATCCTGAGCCTGTGAAAGGGACTCAGAGTTCCAAAACAAACCCCAAACTAACGCAGCCCCTGCAGAAAGCACAAAAGAAATCCACATTTCCCAAGTGAGTAATTACACATTACACCTTCTTCTACAAAGTTTTGGAAAGGCTTTGTCACTTTCTTCACGTTTCAACTTCATCAGCATCACCTCCCTCTCCTGGCACACACAAATATTCTCTGTTATTGGACAGCACAAAACACGGTGTGCAGCAAGCACACAGCACCCCTTCCCCTTCTGATCTCCTTTCACTACGTCCATTTATTTAATATTTTAATCACCATGAACATGAGAGCAATGACAGAGTTGTCTTTACAAACAAGCAGTGGGTCTGCTGGTAGATAAAACTGGTAGATAAAAGAAACAATGGGAAGGATTCCACTGATTGATGATGGAAAGAAGATATTTGCCTTTACAAACAAACCTTAGGTTTGCTGATAAATGAAACTGAATATTGAAAGATGAAAGAAATAATGGGGAAAACCCATAAATTCCATAAGAATTAAAAATTAAAAGGGGGGTTATACGTTAAAGGGGAATCTTAGGCATTCCGGGAAGTCTGCACCTCTCAAGTACCCCAGCCAAGGAGGAAAGAGAGAGGGAAATGGAGCCGGGAAATTGGGATAAATAGGAGGCTGCATCCTCCAAAAACTTGAGAGACCCCAGGGGAAATGCCCCATGGCCTCTCCCTTTATTCGAATAAAGTAAAAGGACTCCTCTGTCTCCTCTTTGGACATAAACCTCTGGCGTCTGTGGATTAATTTTCCTAACAAACATGAACATGAAAGATGTACACATGCATGTGGACCTGCAGGTGCAGCCTGCCAGCTCCGCTGTGCCTAAGCCAGGACAGCTTCCAGCCGGCACAGCCGGGAGCTCCTCCGCCCCCAAGCATTCCTCTACAAACTTGGTGAGGTCTAAGAGCTGCTTCTCAAACAGAGACACGGCCACGGCAGGTGGCATAACTGAGGACGAGCCACACGAGGTTCCGGAGCAGGAACGCTCCCCTCGCACCGCACCCCGCTGGCCCCGGCCCTGAGGGACGGATCTCTCCTTGCTCCTCACGCCGAGAGCACCGCAGTGGAAGGGACAGGTCTGCTCCTCACGCCGAGAGCACCGCAATGGAATTGTGTTCCAATGGAACGCAATGGAAGGGACAGGTCTGCTCCTGGCCCCTCAGCACCTTCCCCGGCCCGGAGCCCCTCACACCCCCCTCACCCCGTGCCGCCCTCAGCGCCGCCCCGCTCCCATCCCTGCCTGCCTCCCTCCCCTCAGGCGCCCTCCCTTCCCTTCGCTCCCTCCCGGCCGTACCTGGGCGCTGGAGACACCCGCAACTTTGGCCGTGCTCTGAGGGGGCTCTGCGCCCATCCTGCCCCTCAGGCTGGCCGTGACCATCGCGGCGGGCCCGGGCAGTGAGGGGATGGGCAGGATGGGCAGGCTGTGCCCGGAGTCACCGCCGCCAGGAGCCCCGAGCAGCGCCGGGACAAGGCCGGGCCGCGCTCCGCTGCCCGCCAGCACCGCCCGCTTCTGCCGGGAGAGGGGGAGAGAGCAGCGCCAGCGGCACCGCGGGGCAGCCCCGGACAGCGCGGATTGCGGGTGATTTGCTGTTCCTTTGGTGGGGTTTGCGGTTTTCTTCCCGGCAGGGGAAGGGCTGGGTTCCCCTTCTTTGCTCGGGAGCTCGTGGGATGCGCTCTGGGCTTCCCAAGTTGGGGTTTTGGGGTAGGGTTTTTTTTTCCTCTTTTGGGTTTTGCTTCGAACTAATATCCTGGAATAAACGATCGTGATACAAGTCTAGGTAATACCGCAGCTTCAATTGATAATAAAAGGCTTAAAGAATGATATTTTCAACTTTCTCTTCCATCAGTCTGGATATCCATTCCCCGTGCCCACCGCACCCCAGTGCTTGGCGACTTCCTGAGTTCCTTCACCAATGAGACTGGCTTTTGGAATCGGTTTGCGGCTTTCCCTTTAAAGTTTTCTTTTCCTGACAAAATTCCACTATTTTTCCAGTGGCGGTAATTATAATAATCATGATTATTATTATCATTATCATCACCATCCAAGCTAACTTTTCTCCATAGCACCATTTTCATTCGTAGTTCTGTTTTTTCTTAACAATTGTTCTTTTATATTGCTACAGAGTGGCTATTCCATCATCTGAAATAGGAGTATTTTTATTATGGCCTTGTTATAGGATCTCTGACAAGATTTGTATTTGAGATTTCTGCAGGTACTGTGAAGATGCACCCGGTAAATAACAGTGTGTGCATAAAATGCTCACTTTTGAAAAGGAAAAAAAACAACTTTTGAGCAATCCTGGGAGCTTTTCTTATTAATGCCACTTAGGCAAGTTAGGTATATGTGGAAAAAAATATGCCGGTTCAAGCCTCCTTTGATACCTTTAATTATTAAACATCTTGTTTTTGCTAGAGCTGACATCAAAGGCATTTAATCCTGCAAACAGCTCTGCCCATGTTTAACTTTACTCACTGACCATAACTTTGGACTCCAATGCAATTGCAGGTAATGTACAGCCTTTGGGAAACTGCTGTTAAAGCCCATTAGAGTTTTGTTGTCAGCTTTGTTTGTTTAAAATATGATGCGTGTAGAGAAGTGTGTGTGTGAGTGTAAAGTTACAGGCATGCTTAGCTCTTTCCACAAAGCTGAAAACCTCACTACTGGGCATAAAGTAAAAGCCTTGTAGCATAAAACTTAAGTGACTTCTAGGAAAACACATCCCTTCCTACCTTTAAACCCATATTTCCACTTTTAGACTGGAAATGCTTAGTGGAAATATGTTTGCTCCAGGAACTGCAGTTTTTGTGTTTATATGAAATCAGAAGCATGCACTTTACCAGAGATATTTGCTTCAGATTTTAATATACAGAAATTACTTCTTYYTGGYCAAAGGTTGGACTCAGTGATCTTTGAAGTCTTTTCCTGTGCTTTTGCTTTATGTCCTATGAAAAATGCAAGCTCACAGACTGAGAATGCTGCACCTGGTTACAGTGCTAGAAATCCACTGCCTAACTGGAGCTGGTCCAGGAGGGAAATCCCAGCTCTGCTGCAGACAACCAGAGGTTTGCTGCTGACATCAGCAGCATTGGGTGGGGATCCTCTTTTGTGACCCTGGGAGCATTTGCTATTCCTGATAGGTCACTGTGCTGATGAATGTTTGTCCTCAGACATGAACATTTTACTGAATGAAAAAACTTCTTACAGAAACACTCAGCTTTACTCTGATTTGTAATTCTCACTTAAATTAAGTAAATTAAGTATTAATCTAGTGGTATTAGTACAGCTTTACTTTGTTCTCAGCTCAGCAGCACAAGACATCTACACAAATAAAACTTCCTGACTCCCAATGATAGACAATCCTTGGTAGCTCAGTGGAAAGAACAGGTATATTAAGTAAAATTAGATTATGACTTTCTTGACTAATTTCAGTAGCAACTAATTGCTTTTTGTCTTGTTTCAAAGGAACAAATTAGCCGAGAAGTACAAAAACAGAAATTCTGTAAACAAACTAAAAAAAGTCACCACTCAAACCACCATCCATCCCTTACCCACTTGTTCTCCCCACAAACATTAACAGTGAGTCAGTTTTGGGTCATTGCATGGGATGCATGTTAACATTTTTCCTAATAACCTCCCAATCCTGTCTGTTTGTCTGTATGCAACCAAAAGAGGTAAGGAAATAAAGATCACTGCTTGTTTCAGTCTAAGCTGTGATAAACATGAAACACTTGGAAAACTTTCATTTCAACATAGGCTTTGTAGCTTTTCTAAGTAAATACAGGGAAAATATTATGTCCTTGGGATAGGCCTGCAAAGACCATTGGCCCACATCTGTCACCTCCTGAGGGTACAATGTCATACTAAGTTTATTTACATAACTGAAAATTTTAGAAACTAAATATGGAAGTATATACAAAGGTGCTCAATTAGCTTCCAAAACAGAGGTACAGAAAAACTCTCCAGGGAAAAGCAGCAACAGCATCTCGTGTGCCTCTTTTATTAATTTTCTAAAATGTACTTATCAAAACTTTAAAAAGAGCCCCTTTAACTAAACTGTGCTAATTAAGAGTTGAGCTATTCTCATCTCTTTGTGGTTTTTTTCTTAGTTACAGCCATTTTTACCCTGAGAAGATATTGGTAAAGGAGTGTTAACAGAAACAAAGATTATGATATGAGAGATTAAAATAATCCTCAAAAAAACCTACATCTGCTGTATTCTATTTCTGCCAGATTAATTAAAAGAATAATCTTAGCTTTTAAAGAGAAAGAAAATCTGCATTTTGAGAATCAGTCAGCATAACATATTATCATACTTTTGGAATAATGAACAATAAGACACTAAGCAAGCTTTGGCCACTGCAGCAGAAAACATGTGCTGATACCATGGAAGAGCCAAAAGAGAGGAAAAAGAGAGGGGGGAAAAATAACATTGGCTTTAAAAACTGGAAAGCAGGTCTGTGCTTCTCACCCACAGCATAATAGCACACACAATACACCAATTCTGAAACRGAGCCTTTTCAATAGCAACACAACTTTCATTTTCACTGCAGGATGCCACAGGCAGCCCAGAGTTTGAGATCTGCATGCTGGTCACACAGAAACATGCCACAATGTGCTGGAAATCTGCCACTTGTTTATGATTCCCCATCTTGTACGTGGCATGCTCTCCACTATTTATAGCAGAGTTAATGTTCTTTTCCATATGTATCAAAATAACTCTGGCCTTCCTATTTATTGGTGCATGTCAGCCTCCTCCCAGCAAGGTCTGTGTTTGGGGAGGTTTGCAGGTAAGAAGGCAGCCATCCAACAGCTTTAGCCTCAGATTTGATTACTCAAATGCTACTTCTGCTACCACAAATGATTCTGTTTAGTGAGTAAAGCAATGGAAAGAGCAAAGGGAGGAAGCATTTGCAGGTGGCTGTTCTGCTGTGAGCAGTGGGGCACACGTGTGTGCATGCTCCACACACACAGAGCACTGCTTCTGGGTGCAAGGCTTTGTCCCCTTCACTGCCACTCTGCTGCAGTTTACATCCAAACCCTTACTGATCTGATGTCAACATTACTTCACACGTGCATCTCAAATAAGAACRTGGCCATGGCTCTGCAAGGGAGGGATTCTCAGCTCCTGGCTGCTGCCTGCCACAGCAGTGATTTAAAACAGACACACACCTTTCAGCAAAGCTTCATGTTTCCCAGTAAAATATGAGACCTGTTTAAAAAGGACCTAAAATTCACTGTCCATCACATTTATATTTTAACACCTACACGCTGTAGATAGAGACCTCAGTCCATTAATCTTTCCAGAATGATGCTCTGACAAAGCAGTTTGGTTGTGAAAAACTGCAACTGTTTACAGAGCARTATCAGGCTTTTTCCTTAGTGGCCCCATGGCTGAAAGAAAACATTTGGCATAACCCTGAGAGTTTGTTTAGCTTGCAGAACACTGGCAATCCACTTTCAAACCAAAAGGATGTCTTTGTCAATTAATACTATAACATTCTGCACTAATCTAATGCCATGCATGCAAACCAGCTGAGCCATGGCCTCTCTTCATTTACCCAATAGTCACAATAAAATTCTCTTGAACAGCAGAATATTTAATATTCAGAGAGTGACAACACACAAATGCACTATAAACATAGTCACCAACTATGGCACTTTCATACAATGTCTTACGGTTTTGGTTCAATCCTATGAATTTCCATGTTTTTCTCCTGTGTTTCCAAGTTGCTACTTTCATCCATGGCTGATGCTGCCTGATCTGCACCTAAGTCACAGCCAGCCATCCTCCTAACTTCACACACTGAAACAAAGAAATGAGCAGGGCTTCAGCCCAGCACATGTGCACACACAGGCACCCAGAGGAGTTTGGTGGATGCTTTTGGAGGCAAAAAGGCCTCGTGGTCTGTATTTTATGCCTGGACTGCCATAAAAAAATGCTTCCTTTGGCATACAGGCCTTGGGCACCAGGTTACCTGTGCCAAAAGAGAAGGCACTAAAACAGCCTCTCATACAAACAAAGATGAGGACCGTGGCATGGGAAGGCTTCTATGCCGTTTCCAAAAATGCTGTATTTCATGTAAAGGCCTTCAAGACGAGCAAGCGAGGGGGAGGAGGAGGAGGAGAAGGGTTTTAAAGAAGGTAGGGGTAGTTCCTCCTGCCAATTGCTCGGTAAATGACCTGTCAGTTTGATGCAAACGCTCTGCCTGCGACGCCCCAGCTTGGGCGGGGGCAGGGATGGGGAGAAAGGAGGAGCTTGGGCGGGGGCAGGGATGAGGAGAAGAAATTGCTCGACAGAAGTATTTTTAATGACCCCCAGGGAGAGGTCACTGTGGCGCAGGCTGACGTGAGGTACCCGGGGGCAGGCAGCCTTCCTCCTCCTCCCCCTCCTCCTCCCCTGCTCCCATCCCCCTGCCCTTTCCTAAAGGAAGCCTCCAAAAGCACGATTAATAAACGAGGCGGTRGAGACTTGCCCAGCTAGGTACAACTCGAGTGTTAGTTTTTGTGAGAAGAATTTAAAAAACGGCTGAAGAAAACCTGGGGCTCAGTGGAAACAGCCTTTCCAGGGGCGGGCTGTCAGCCAAAGGAAGATGAGTGTGAAACACGGGCAGCAAGGTTTACGTGTGCTGAAGTACAATCTCAGCATTAGTTGGTTGGGGGTTTTTTTACAGCTTCTTTTGTCTGTTGGTTTCTTTTTCTCTTTCTCTCTTTCTTTCTCTCTCTCTTTTTTTTTTTTTTTCTTTTTGACAACTCTGCCCGCCCGTCATTAGAAGTCAGAATGTATTTCTTTGTCTCTGTCAGATCTTGGTTAATTAGCCATCGCTGCGGCAGGCTCAAGGATTTAAATTCAAAGTGAAACTCATTCCAATCAAAACTGCAGCAAACTGGGGGTTTTGTTTGACTTTAACTTGAGAGTCAGTTATTGTATCACTGATGCACACACTGCATTACCAGCTGAGTGCTTCCAGCCTCCCTCYATCAGTGTGAAATATTTAATCGGCACAAGGATCCAATCAGCACAGCAGCAAAGGGGAAGCTGGCGTGTGCATTAATTTACTTCAGTTGAAAAGCAGTAAAGCAGGTCAGAAACATGTAACCTTCTCCCTTTCCCCCTCCTCCTTCCCCTCCCAAACAAACGCRCAGCACATCAGAAGAATTTTGGCGAAGGGGGGGAGGGATTGAAAGGCACCCTGTATGAATCCAGATAGGATAGCCAGACAATAAATTAGTCACTCCTGCAAAGAACAACAAACACTGCCTGAAACAGGAGAGGGGAACAATGCACAACAGCACCACCMCCACCCCCAGACGTGCCCCCCAAAATTCCTTCTCCAATTAATTACATTGTGTAATTGTTTGTTTTTTAATCTTTGACTTTCAAAGCTGGATAGATGGCTGAATGATTACCCCTTCTGTGTATGACATTAATTAGAAGGAAAAGCACATGCCAGGAAATATTGAAAACAGTCTTTCTATTAAGGTGCAAAACGGCTTTTGATTCTCTAACCTGCCACATTCTCCWGGAAAGGCTTCTGTTAATATTATTGGTATTAAAAATCTGGTTTAGAAGCATTCACAAGCTCTTCCACACATCAGACTGCAGCACACAACAGCTGAACTTTTTCCACCTCTAATTCAACCCTTGTGTTTCTCCAAAGGCAGGCAGGTTCCTTGTCTCCTTGGTATCATAATGAGAACACCAACATGCCATTTTCTTTCACCAGGGATTCAGGATATACAACCCGAAYGCTACGTGAACAAATTTGTTCAATCCTCCGAGCAAAGCCATGGCGCAGAAATGTGACGACAGACGATGATTGAAGTTGCATCAAAAAAAAAGAAAACCCACCCCAGCTTGTCAGTGTGAGTGACCAAACTCTCAGTGTGTCCAGGACAGGGCAGCAATAAAGAATTAACTAATTTATGTAAAGAGAKGATTGTCCAAACTGGTAAATACTCCAACAACGGGCTTAGAAATACACGTATTCATATTCAAATATTCAGTCAAGTGCAATTAGCCTTTAATTTCTGAACGCACTAAACATCTTTTGCTGACTGCAAAAACCAATGTGTTTTAAATGGTATTGCTAACTGGCAATCCACTCATCARAGCTCGGAATTAGYTGCTTAGTGAGGTGGAAACAGCACTTTTAAACKAACACGGAGTAGGGACGAAGAGGATGCTATTTAATGAGAAAAGTCAGATTGATATCATGGAACATTCTGGCAGTGCCTGTGCCTCTTGAAGGAGAGGAGGAGGGGGAACTAGGGTTGGGGTTTTTTTAATAACCTCACAAATAATCCCTTCTCCTTTCTCTCTCTCAAACCATGCCAATGATCAAGGAAATGAGAACAAGGCGCTTGATTCACAGCTGACTCTCTCTTCTTGTTACATCAGATCAAGAAGGAGCASTGTAACAGGGAGGGGGGAGCTGATTTCTGCCGAGGAAACAAATCTACAAGCTGGCATTTTGTCTCCTACTCCTATTAATTAGACCAGYTTTCTGTCAGAAACAGAGCTTTAAAACTTGCAGCGCAGTTACATGTGTGTGCCCACTCACACAAATGCATTTCATTTATGCATCCAGAAAATTAAATATTATGTGTGTGGGATAAACTCCTCCCCCCAAAAAAAATCAAGGCAAGAATAGTTGGTTTCCCATTTTATTTGATGGATGGATCTCTACTCTTTCCCTTAATCCCCAGGTAAAAATGTACAATAAGCTGCTAATGGTAAGACAGAGGCTGTGCTGAAGCCCCCAGTAATGACAGCCTTTAGATAAGGTGCACTGTGTTCTGGAGCAGGTCTGCAAGGCTCTGACAGGCTTCTTTTAAACCCAGACTTACCAGAGGAAAACTTTGGCTTGATCTCACTATGAATAAAGCAGAAAGCACACAGGCTTCCTCTTGGCAGGTCAGAGGAGGGCTGCCTGCTGTGCAACAGCCCCAGAGCCCCAAAGCCACAGTCCTACTTTCCATTAGCAGCTCAAAATTTACACTTTTGCTGTTGCAAGCTTCGGTTTCTCATTATTTGCCTCATCCCATGCATTCAAAAGGACTGCATTCCTGTGGCTTGTTTGTTGGTGAAAAACAAAACCAACTCTCTGCAAACAAACACACAGAAACACCCCGGGTGTACACCACAGAAACAAAAACGTACTTCTAATTTAAGTTTGGAGAAAACAAAGGCAGAGTGATTAAAGGCCAGAACATGCAGCCAGCATATGGAGATTAAGTGCCCTAGAACAAGCTGAATGTTTCCATTGTGTGAAACTCATTCATTACAGCCATGAGATGCAGGGCAGACATTTGCATTTCTAGAGTGGCATCTTGTCATTTTTAGATAAATCATGGGATCCAGACCCTTTCTAAATGGCATCAAGCTCACGTTTCTTGATAATCTGCCTCCCTTTGTTTCAGTACTCTGCCTCTTCTCCTCTCCATGAATGTCAATAAAGTTTGTATTCTATGTGTCTACAACTCAGGGGCTTCTCATTTTTGCTTACAAAGGCACTGCTTCCTATGACCAAGCACTGCAAAAAGAGATGCAACCGCACAATCAGAAAAACTAACAATAAATTAATTTATTGTATCCAGTTCCAAAGCTGCTGCCTCCCAATTCACATTCCCTGCCCCCCCATTCCTCCCACCAGTCCCAACCCAACCCCCACCCCAACCTGATAATCATTTCTTTGATTTCTCCCTCCTTCACCCCAGCTTAAAATCSAATTTGGAAATGCACATCTTCTTTGGAGTGGCAGGAAGAACCAGCAGTACAATAAACCAAGCCAGATCCTTTCCCCCCCACTCCTTTTTTCCTAGATAACACAGAATCCTCCTAAAATGAGCAAATGTAACTTGTAACAAATGTGAACAGATACAGACTTCCCATGGGATCCAACCACCAGTTCCTCAGCATACAGAGAAAGAAGATAGAAGTTAAATGGTTGCATTTCCCYCAGGGGAAGGCAGATCTTCAGTGCTAAAGTATTCCCATCAGAAATTCTGGAKAAGTTGCAAAGAAAAGGAAAATATCCCTGCCTTCTCTCCAGACCTGGTGCAGAGATTTCCACAGCAATTCTACATGCACAAATTTCATCCCAATTACACGAGCTTTTAGGATGGCTCTGAAGGGATTAGTGCTTTTCAAGTGGTACACATGAAACTGCTCAGAAGCAACCTTTCCATTCTCCATCCCTCCCAAGTTCAGTTTTGGTGAAAAAGCCCCACAAAACAGGAGGGGACATAAAGAGCCCAACTGAGTGCTTCAATCCAGGCACCTCCTTATTCCAAATCCAGGCTCTGGTGTCCACGTGGACCACTGCCACCAGGCACAAAGGCATCAGCAGCCAGAGGAAGTCACCCCATGCTCCTGTCCCCAMGCCCAGGGGCAGCCCACCCCTTTTGGCAAGGGAATGTCAGTGTATGAAGGAAGCTGATTTTGTCATGGAACCCCAAGAGTGCACTTTGTTCAGAGGACAAAGATGAAGGCAACTTTATAAACAGGTTTTTTTGCAAAAGCCATCAGCTGTTAGCACAAAGAGCAGGGTCCTTCTACCCCAGCCTCTGAGTCTGCTTCTGGCTGAGCACACCAGCACTTAGGAGGAATCAGAGCTGTCTTTCAAGATCCAGGTAAATCCCTTTGCAGGAGTTTCCCAAGTTAATATGTTTTCCTCTTGGAGGTATTGTGCAAATGAGCTTGTTAGCATCCATTAAATGCTGTTTGTTTATATTTTAAAGACAAGTTAAATCATATGATTTTATCTTAATCCCACAGGATTATGGCTGTCAGATCAAAGGTAGTGAACTATCACCCTGTTTATCTAATCTTGCCTGAAATATTTTCTCATGTCCTCCAAAGGAAACCTTGTGGAGATGAAGATTGAGACTTCCCAAGTCCAAGCATTTTCCTGGCTGTATGAGGCCATGAAAAGAACTATGCAGATGGCAGAAACTTAATTTCATGTATTTTCCTTTCCACAGGCTGCATAAAAAGTAATCTACAGACCTTTTACTAAAATGTAGTAAAGCCCATGACCAGAGATGGGAAGCACACAACACCTCTAAAGAGAGGTGCTACAGGTCTGGAGAAGTGTTCAAAGAAGCTGGAAGACAAATTTCTCACAACAGCACTCTTACCATTCTGCTGTCAATGGAGAGAAAATAGTTGAATAGAAAACCTCTGAGAGATTCTCCTGAATCATGAAATAAAACTGTTCATTACAAACTGTGGAATGAGAATGATGAGCAGTTGTGCAGGTGTTTGCAGAAGTTCAGGATGCAGAAGGATGAATTGACAGTGGACTTTTATTTTACTGGGGGCATATAATGGCCTAGTTCCTYTGGGGACATGGGTGGTTTAGACAGATTAAAACAAAAATTAACTTCCCCTCCCTAGTCCTCCCCACTATGACAAAGAATGCTGAGTGAGTGCACACTTGTGAAAAATCAAAAGCCAACTTAGACAGTTGGAGAATCCCAAGGAATACCACTTGACTAGATAYAGATAATTATCAGTCAAAATAAGAGGAGGATACAGCATGTAATATTTTTCTGTTRATGAGACTTCAGAGAATGCATGAAAAAAACTATTTAGAATGACTGAACTGTACAAATACATTAGCAGGTGTAGAAAACACTGTGCAAATTTAAGAAACAAGGGAATTATATGCTTTCACTCTAACTTAATGGAAATGCAAATGATAAGRCAGTGCTTAAAGGGAAAGAAAGGTRTACAGCAGTGYTGGGAAAGAAAATTRAAGAGATRAAAGAGCTGTGYAGRTCCTTGAAACTAAGCCAGTAGACAGAGGCCAAAGAGAGAGTAACAAGCAGTAAATACCACAGATTGTGCCAATGACAGTAAATAAAATGGAATGTAGGAGAGAGAATGAGRCAGAACAGACTGGGCCCCCTTCAAACCAACAACAGAAGAGGAGCACAATGGCTAAAGGAGAAGGCAGTGACACACTGCATTGCCATTGCCTTCACACATCAAGATGGAGATGATTGTTTAATGCACACATAAAATGGAAATTTTCTGTGAAATGTAGTCCCTAGGCTTCAGTTGTGTCTGAGCTAATTTCTAAACTACTCCTAAGAACAGGAACAGGAGAAAGAAAGGCATTTGTATGTTGAGTTCTTTGCTATTGTAGTGGCAAACACTTGGATTCTTCAGCCATGAGAACTCTGCAGGGAGCTGCAGAGTGGCACTGATCTGTGTGTAAGCTCAGGAAGGATTCAAGGACACAAAAGAAAGGTGAGAAGTGRTCAAGAGAAGCTTCAGCAAACTTTCCCCCTAACTTTTTTACATTTCAGAATCAGAATAAACATTTCCCATTGAGTGCAAAGCAACAGAAGCACTTAAACACCAACCTCCATCAGTCAGCCAGATCTTTTGCCTGGGACATTTACCCCAGCTGACAGATTTCCTTCTGATAAAAGTCATTTTGCAAAGATGCTGAGTACAAACCAAGGCAAGGTGGTCAGAAAGAACTGATGCTCCAGCTCTCCAGTTCTGTAGTGCACCCAATTTTTTCTTACATTCCCATTTGAGTCAACCTTTTTCTTCTGCAAGAGTGGAACACTCTACAGAACACAAGGCAAGGATTAGTGGCAGGTTCATGCAGCAGATTTGAGTTCAAAATACAGGACAAGTCATCAGTAGAAATGAAAAAAGAAAGTCCTTGTTCAACAAAATCATCTGTGGTRTAACTCCCAACTTGGAATAAGATTGGGCTGCAATTTTGTGAACTGTAATGACACAGTTTAGAAAAAAGAATGGGACAAAGAGGCAGCAATCTCAAGTTTGCTCATTGCAGTGGATTCCAGCTGAGCAGGAGGTGTTAACAACACTCAGTGTGGAAACAGTAGCTCTCTACCTACCTTCTCTATAGAGACTGTGACTAAAGCCAGCCCCCTGCCATTTCACTCCTGCTTTTCCTCTTTTATTTCCCCCCCCCATAGGAATAAATCCTTTAAAAGGAATAGTGGAAAAATAAAATAAAGTTTAGTGATGCTGGCCCTCTCCAGGAGGAGAGGGAAACAGGCCMTGTTTTACAGAACACAGAATGCCAACATGAATTGCCAGTTCTTCCAAGGGAAGGCATCTCCCAGTCCCTAAATCCTCCTCCTGTGACACACCAAGTGACTGCACCAGAGCAGACTCAGCAGAGAGGCCAAAGGCTGCATGGACACAGTGAATAAATTACCCTCTGCACCCTCTGAAGATTATAGGTCTCTGTCAAGTCATTTAGATCTAAAATCTGACCTGCCTCAAAGCATTTATAGCTTGYAGGGAATATGTTCTGTGTATTCAACAGCCATTTTAAGGAAAAGGAATCCCTTCATTACAGAAATTATTATATTTTTATCTTAATAATTCTAATAACAATTTCTTCCTACAARCAACCTACAGAAGAGCTTATGCATTGCAGGTTCACACCTCAGCTAAACAGACACTCACATCCCCACACAGGCACATCCACCTACCACATACTACTCCCAGTCTTTTGCTGACATGATGAATAAGAAATAAATCACAGGAATAGGAGTCATCAAAAAAGCAACTCAACAGAAATTATTCAAAAAGAAATCAGTCAAATGCAGAGGGAGGGAGGAGACAAGGGAGAAACAGGACRTTGAGAGAAAGGCATTTGAAATTTCATATTTCTTGACTGCATTATTTCCAAAATCCAAGAGCAGTCTGGGCTGGRATGCAGTGCTGTGGTAAAGGCAGATGCATTCAGTTTTCYTAACTAAAAGTTTCAGGAAGGAGTCACTACAGCATCAGAGATGCTTTCTTAATGTGAAGGTGGACAAAACTCCAAGAGACAGAGACAGAGAACTCAGTAGTAGCTAAGCCTGTAAAAGGGCTAAGCAATCTGGAAATGGAAACTTTTCCAAGCTGGAACAAAAGTAAAGCTCCCAAGTATTTTAGCAGTGAGCATGACTGAATCCCCTGCTACTCATTCTATCACTATTATCCATTAACATCATTGCACTTTGGGGCTTATTAGCATTCCCACTCTGCAACATGAGAGAAGTTTATTAGTTGATTGTTTGGCTGGGGATGGTGTGGATGAATGGAAGATGGCCCATATGTTGATACAGGGCACAAATGTTCTCAGCTGAGAGATCTGGATTATTGTTTTTTTATGCACTCTAAGGCATGTGATGGATTTCCTAAGAGAGTTTGCTGGTTATCATGCAGTCTGTGAGTGTAACAGGACAGAGGGAAACATCATCCCACGTGATCAGTGCACTCTGAGGAGATCTGTCTCTGTTCACTGCCACTGGGCATGTTGGCTTCTAAATTAAATATCCCTACTGAGTGGTGAAATTTGGAGAATTCTAGCCCAGAAAATTAAACAGTGAAATGTTTTGTCACGCAAGTGCACTGTTCTTCATCTTGAAACATGTGTTTGTATAAAATTCCAATGTCTCAGTGGGGAGCTATCCCAGTTTTAGGAGAGTGGTGAGTGAGCTGCAGGAATTMTATTCCTCATCCACAAAATGGGCACACCTTGCCTTAGCCCAGGCCTTTATGCCTTAGACCTTGAGCATCTCCTGGATGTCCAGAGAGAACTCCTGAATAGCTGCTGTTAGCATTTAATTGAGCTTCAAACACGTTAAGAATGTTAAGTCTGAATGACACCAGCAGGAAAATGTGTGTATTGATCTCAGAAACAACCCATTTCAGCAGAGACATCACCTCCAGCGGTTCAGGACTCAGACAGACACAGTCAGGATGGCCATAACTTGCCAAAACACTCTGCCATCCCTCGAGAGGATGTGCTGTCACCATGCACCTGCAGCAGCACCTTCCCCCACAGACAGGCAGCCAGCATTCCCCAAAGCAGGCACACACTGCCTCACCTTCCCCTGGCCAAGGCTGCCACTTAGCTGCTCCTGCTTTTCAATTAAAACAGCACCTAAACCATGCTCTCCTTCATCCACTGGCAACGTGCACAGGGCTTTTGGCACAGCCTTGCACTGAAAGCCCTCCTGCCATGGGAAGTTCTGGCTTTCCTTGAGAGACTGTGATGCAATGTAAGAGCAGTTTTGGCCAGGAAGGAGGCTGATACTGGAAAGAYTGCTCATGCTGAGCAATGAAGCCTGCATGTGACCTTATCAGGAATTTTCACAACTATGCAGGAGACAAAGCAAAATGACCTGGACAAACTCAGTGTCCTGGCAAAGAGCACAGGAACAAGCAAAAGTTGACTCATGGCAGTGAAAATCTGCCCTCATATCTTCGTGACTAAACTATAATTAGACACCTCAATTTTTTAAAATCACTCGTGATTCTCTTTAAGGGCTGGCAAAAGGAGTGAAAATTTCCTACAATTTCACCCAGAAATACTTTTTAAGTGACTTTCAAGCCATTTTCATGTTGAAGTAAAAAATAAAGACCTGAGTCAGAGGGAGGGCCACCTATGGCACCATGTTAAACTTCCAGCAAGGTGCACTGCTCTTTGGTAAAACAGCTGTGCTAACTCTTTTATCACTGGCTTTTCTTTCAGACCTTCTAAAGGTGGTAAGTAAYAACTGGAAGTAAATGAAAAGAACATAAGCATTTCAGCCAGGGAAGAAGATCCTCACACTGAAATTCATCCTCAGGCTCCAAAGGATGGTGCTGTTCACCTGCTCTGACATCTCACAGAGCACCACTGTGGCATTCAGCTAATTAGAGACTAATAACTTATTCTTAGGTAAAGGTTGACCTCCCAGAGAAGGTGTCCYGCTCTGGGCTGAGGCTTCCATGAAACAGCAAATCCTCTGCTTCCTTTGGTCAGCCCTTCAAAGAGTTAAATCTCCTCACCTCTCCCTTAAAGCCTTCCTACTTTTGTGCCTTGGATTGCTCAGGAGTTTCACCTGCAGCTGGAACCAGGCTTGCAAGGGCCTCTGACATGGCCAGAATTTCTGACAGGCATGCTGTTGCAGGATTTGTGTGTTTTAATCAGATTTAGGGGCTGAGTGTGCAGGAGCATGTGTCATTCATGTGCAGYGCAGCGTGCAATCCAGTCTTTTGCCTTCCCAGCTCCAGCCATTCACATTCTGCCAACATCTCACTTTAAGTCCCCAAATACCCCCAGCCCAACAAAGAACAAATACCAGCTTCTCTGAAGCCACAGCAGAGAGAAAATGGCAGCTAAAAAAATGCAGAAGGCCAACTTCAAAGTTGTTGGATTTGGTGCTCRGGCTTTGAAAAACCTGTCATTTGGGAGGAAGGGTGGGAGGCTGCTCTTTCCCCCTCCYTTTCATTAAACAGCTCCTCAGAACTTGGGAGAGCTGCAGCTCTCATTATGCATTCCTYCTTCTGGAAATAAATACTTGTGTGGGTTGTCACATTAGTCAGTGGATAGATGACAAAAACAAATTACATCCTGGCACTGAGCCATGCATTGTGTGTGTGTGTGTTCCAACAGAGTCTCTGCTGTTACAAAGGTGGGAACTCTGCACCTCAGAGGGTGAAGGCTTCTCCAGGAGCACAAGTCCTGCCATGAGGGCCTTTCCAAAGAAGAAGCAGAGAATCACGGCTGTGCTTCATTCCTCTCCCCTCAAGGAGATGTTACACACAGTCCCCATATGGTTCATTGCTACACAGAGAAATCCTCCTCCTTCCATGCTTCTTCCAGCCCTCTGAACCAAAAACAGGCTAAGGAGTCCCACAGCTCACTGCAGCCTTTCAACAAGCTGGGGCTCTCCAGAGGAATGGGAACCAAAACTTTATTTGTCTTTTCAAGGTCCACACAACTTGTCCCCTCTTTCTCTCTTGTACAAATTTCAATCAGTTTTGGTGCCAGTTATGATGGCCAAATCAAATTCTTTTTCAAAAAATAACAGGATTTTACAAACATGCCCAGTGTCCAACCCTCAGTGTGAACAGCATCAGTAATGTCATTATTCAGTCATTTCTGAACAGTTCACTGAATCCAAATGAACAAAATTGAAAAACCAATAAATCCCAAAGAAACTTTTTACTGTTTATATTCAGAAAATTGACAAAAGTAATGTACTCAAATGCTGTAACCCCAACTAATCACAGAAACAACTTTAAAATATGGGACTTGATCAAAGCAATCAATTGTGGGGGTTTGTCTCCTTTAATAATTGTGTAGCAATGGTGTGGTCAAAGTTCCAGAAATAACCACAAGAAATTCAATAATTTGTACAAATTAAAGAGGMGAATTTATGCAATCACATGATTCCTACAGCTAGGGCTTTAAAAAGAAAGTCAAGCACTGTATGCCACACAATATCCCTGCCAGGGCTGGCAGTGCTCCATTTATATGCCATAAACTCAAACTGGGCAATGAGAATAAACTTTCCAGCACCATTTAACCTTATGCTGCTGTTCAAAGCTCACATTTCAGTCCTTTGCTCATTCTTGGTGAGTCACAAGCTTTTCAAGCTTCTGACATTTGCTTATCAATCCAGGCCAGAACTTCAGTGGCTGTGAGCAGTGACAAGGCACCCATGGCTCCTCTGAATCATCATCACCACACTCCTGCTCAAAGAACTCTGCACAAGGGTTAAGGACTGGGTGTAAATGTGAATATTCAGGTGAATTAAGCACACTGAAGCTAATTTTGCACCTCCTAAGGATCAACACTCATACACTGCTTGTGATTTTAGAGCCAATTTTGGCAATGTTTGTCAGCTCATGCCAAGGACACCGAGTGCTGGATCCACACTGATGGCACCTGAAAGAGTCCTGAGTGCTTTTGTGACTCTGGGCCCAAGTTTTCTTACTATTAAGTGTTAGTAATCAAATACTTGCATTATGTGATTAAAAAACCCCCTCAGTTGAAATCCCCTCTTTGCTCTCAGACACCCACACAGCAGCAGCAGCTCRGAGGAACACAGAGGCACAGCCATTGACTTGAGGGGGCTTTGCTTGTTTGTTTGAACAGAACTGCAACAATARAGCAACACCTAGGCAGAAATGACCTTTTGTTTACAGAGATGTAATATTGCCAGGTTCTGTGCTTTACAGGATTCTGCTAACTGCAGCAGAGCTCAGAAATAACACCCAACAGTTTTTAAAATGCCTCTCCAAGAAAGCAATAACATCCACAGCTCACATCCACAACAGGGAACTTGGAGACACCAGGCAGGAAAAGATCTGGCTTGTTCCTGGTTTTTATTTTGTTTTATTTTATTTATAGCCCATTGCTGACACAAGCATACTCAAACACACATTTAATAAGTGCCCTTGATGGCATCCATGTAGCTCCTTCTGTCTTAATGATTGGCCTGTAATGAAATATTTGAAAGCACTGGGCTGCCTCACAATATACTTCACACAGAGATGCAAATCAATAAGAAATATGAGCACTGTCTTTCAGACAGCTTCAAGTCACTGYACAGYCTCCTGTATTTTGTTTTGTTTGGGTTTTTTTTTWAATAGTAGTTAATGATGACTGCTTACAGCAGACTGGTAATGATTTTCAGGCTCTCTCTTTTCTCCTCACTAGATCCATTTCAAAGGCTCTAGACTAAATTAATCAATACTCTTAAATTATATTAATATATTGGTGAATTTTAACATTCAGTGTTGTCCTTTCAGAGGACAGAACTGCAGGAATCTTTTTCTGAGTGTCTTTCAGCCACCAGGGACAATTGCTGGGGCTGAAGTGCCCCTGTGCCACAGAATCACAGGCTGGAAAAGACCTCTGTGAACCCTGAGTCCAAACCAAATCAGATTTGGGGGTCTGAAATACAGTGAATCAGACCAAATTTCTCACCACATCCTATCTGAAAAGGTTTCTGGATGCTGGAATCAGGGTGGAGGAGTAAAAGTCTTCATTATATCTGGTTTAATAATATTTTGGGTTCTAGATTTTCCTTCTCAGCTTTGCACTTAGCAAAACCAGCATCGGCTCCTGAACTACAAAACCAGGGAAATCATTTCCTATTTGCCAAGCTACCACTTTTCTAAAGAGCCCAATGTACACGTTATTTCTGACTGAAATCTTCTACAGTGCTTTGAAACTGGACTGCMCATTTGAATCATCAGGATATTCCAATTCAGGAAAAGCACTGGCACAAAAATAGGAAATGCAGTATGCCATTGTAATTCCCAGTGTTCCTTTGGATACTACAGCTGGTGTAACTAACTGAAGGGATTGATTGTAAAGAATGAGGGAGTGTCCCCCTGCTCTTTTCAATCTCTCCTTGGCCATGCATTCATGGAAATGTAGTGGGAAAGGGGAAGGGAAGGGGAGGAAAGGAGCCCCCAAATGTCATAGCAAGAAAAATACCAAGTTCATGTGCAAGAGTTTTGCAAAGCCCTTTGCCTTCCTCCTTCAGCATTCATCCATTGCTTTAAGCTTTACCCCATGAAAAGGTACAAGCCCATTTATGAGTGCACACTAAACTTTTGTTGAGCCATGAATTCCACTATCAAACCAGTTTAAAACAGCTTCCACAGAAGTTACATCAGCAGCAGGAGTCGTGCATGAAGCCAAGCCCTGGCCAAGTGGGACCACACATTCTGTTTTCCACCAAGTCTGTATTTTTAGAAAGAATAATGTTTTACTGAAAATTTGTAGTAAGCTGAAAATCAGATTCGCGTTCATAGCTAACGCTAAGAAAAGAAAAAAAAGCAGCTTACAATGTGAACCATAGTTAAAGATTACTTTTACAGTTTCAGTTCTCCTGAAAGAGACACCTTGGCTTTCCCTCTGCCAAAGTGAATTCATTGGGCATTTTCTGCAGGGAGGCATAAAGCTCCAAAAAGAGTCTTCTACTCTTTTAAATAGAAATGTCATTGAGGAACTTGCCTAAAGCTTGATGAGAAAAAAAATGTAAAAGTGACACCACTGTGCTAGAGGTCCAAACAGAGAATTCAGTAATTGATATACTGATTAACAGATTCCTTGTGGATTTTTTTTAAGCTCTAGACTTGAATCTGTTCCCCCCCACTCTGGAGACCAACAAGATTTCCTGTGTGCATTATGCATGYTTATTGTTTCAGAAACATGCATCCAGTGAGACAGTGTGTTTTGCAAATGATGCAGTATAAAGACTTCACTTTTCAGCCTTCTTTAGACAAAAATTAATGCAAATTCTAATTTTCTCATCACATGCAGAATGTCCCTTTGCTCTGTGCTCCAGGGCTCAGATTATACTCACACTTCAACCTCACCATCTGATCTCCCACTGGAGAAATCTGCACTAGGACTGGAAATTGTTTCACAATTTAAGTGTGCTGTGTTCCTCTAATGATACTATCARAGACTATTTTAACACCCTCCTTTTATGCCTTTTAGCATCACTTTGRCACCAAGTAATCAAAAAAAGTACATGAGCTGGGGACAATACTAAATTAGTGGCAACTGATCCAAACCAAGGAATGAATTAAAAAAAGCCCTGCTGACTCTGGATCACAATTCACTCATGCATGCAAGGTAACAGCAGATTGATTACTTTTTGGCCTCTTGGCACATTTACAGTTAAATTGCTTCATTTGTAATGGAATCAATATTTCTAATTATGTAAATTATARCATTAAAAATATAATGATCTACAGTGGAAGTGAAACAAGGATACAACCCAGTGTCCTGGATCTATTCCAGTGCAGTTTTCAGCTCACAATACATTCTTTATGCAAATAAAGAAATAGAAGCACTACAATGYTGGGTCCCAGGGACTTTGGGCAGTCACCTCACTGCAGCTGAGAGGCTCAAATCCATTCTAGCATATGCAGACATTGCCAACAGGTGTGCTGAGGCTTTTTAATACTGAGGCACAGAGATCCCTTACCTGCTAAGTAACATCCAAGAGAAAAGGAGAACTGAACCAGAGGGAAAAAATTTGTAAGTATTCATTCTTTTGCCAAAACCTGTATATTTCTAAAGCTAGTTAAAAGATAAATGCTTTTGTGATCCTTACAAAATTGATGTTTACTGCTTTTTACAATGACAAATTCTCTAAGGGAGAAATAGTAAACGAGGTGTTCAATGCCCACAACTCTCCTGGAGACTCAGGGATGGCAAAGAGATGCACTCAGCACTGAAGAGAATTAAAACATCCTTRTGGAATGGTGATGGAATTTACCAGTCAGCTGGGAAGAAAATGGATATTCATTTCTAAAAGTTTCCTCTGCCCAGCCCAGTGCTTTTTCAATCCTGGATGACAGGATTGAAAACTCCTGGATGCTTTTTTGATCATGGATGACAAGGATGGGCTGATTGTGGAAATGCACCCACATACACCCAAAGTGGGTCAGTTCTGTGTCCCTCACAGCTCTGGAGGAGAGCAGGTACACTCTGGATCCAGTGTCACACCTCCACCTGCCTCACACTCCTTGTGAATTCAAAACAAAGATCCATCCCAGAGACTGATCCCAGACAGCCTGATGGGGAAACACTTGGCTTGGCATGATTATTTTCACAACACACAGATTAATCTGAGTACTAAAATTCTGCTTGTGAGCTCCTAACCAACATTACTCGACTGCAGAATTTCTAATTACAAGTATTTACCATTTCTAATCTCCTGAAGCTCTGCCTGCTGTTTCTGCATCTGAGTCACCACATTAAAGGCCCTCTGCATTCTTCTCAGGCCTTCAAATGTTAATAAACTAGAATAACAAAGTGGAGAATAACAGTAGGTCTGAGCAGGGTGATGATACATTTCAAGTTAAATTTAAGGCTTTCTAGTAGTGGGGGACACCTGAGAACTAATTTGGGGTTTGCATAGGCAGCTGTCTGAAAATACTGAGATTTTCTGATCACAGAACAAAGAACCTGAGCTAAAGGAGAGAAAGAGAAAGAGAGATGAGAGAGAGAAAAAGATCTCCAACAAATCTAGATTAAGCATAGAGACTAGAGTGCCACTTAAGATCCATTCCCTATCCTTGAGCTCCCTGCCCTTTGCCAGCCTTTGGAGTACACTGTATCCCACTCAAGAGACCCTCACACCAGCTTTTAGGTGCTCCCAAACCCAACAGACAATGAAGTTACATGGGAYAGAAAGCATAAAGTACTTTTGGAATTTGTGGCAGCAAAGCCTCGTGGTATGAAAATGCACTAATGGAAATGCAATRTAATTCTGGCATCAATCAATAGAGTCTAACTGCAGGGAGAATTTTAATATTGTTACACAGTTAATCCATGGCTAAACTTGTCTTAGTGAATTGTTAATGTTCTTTCCAAAACAAACAGGCCAGGTAATTTTGCACCTTTTTTTTTGGGTTGCTTGTACATGATATTCTCTGCTTTCCAGGGGGATGGATGCAGAATTTGATGCATCCTCTTTGTGCAATATGAATTCAGATGGAGGCTGACAGAGTGGATTTAGAAGTAAGATTTATCTCAAAGTGTGTTTCCATGTTTACACACTCAGCCTCATTTTTCACATCCACCTTTAACCATTATTCCTCTTAGGCAGCAGAAGTCAGGTTCTTAATTATATGAAATTTTTCATTGTAATGAAAGGAAACATAAAGATCCTTGTGAACACACTCACATTTATAACTTATTTACAATGTGTTTTCAGAGTTCCAATAATTCACGTGCTAACAGTGGAACACTCCACACACTAGCTGTAGTATTAATCCTTTGAAAAATTATTAGCCAAACTAGGRATTTTATTAGTCAGCTTTTCATGTTGGATGTGCTCTGCTGGGATTTCACTATATCAGTGCTTACTTCATGTTCTGACAGTTTTTCTAACTAGCCTAAGATATTATTGTATTAGATGATGATGTACTCATTCTATTAAGCCTTGACATTAAATGCATTTAATRCTAAATTAAAAAGTCTTTCCTCCTGATAGACAAAAAAACCCTGTTCCAATTAAGAGACAAAAGACCTGAAGGAGAATAAATGTATTATTTGTCCACCTTTTGCATGAAAGGAGCACTTTTTTAATATGAAGACAAGCTGCTTTTGAGGGAAAACTCACAACAGAATCTATGGATCTGTAARTTTTCCAGCCAAAGAGTATGATATTGCAGGAAAGTCTAAGTGCCTCTTYTGGGTTTTGTTTCTAAWGCAAAAAGGACCAGTTGTGCTGWTWGCAAGGCCATAAGAAGTTAGAAGYCCAACTCTTCWCACCTTGGCTAAGCCCATCAGGTCYATMTTTGCACTGGACTCAAGGCTGTGCYGTAAAACCYGGCTTTGTGTCCAGACTAAGCCTTGTTCAAGYATCCCAATAAASCAAGGCTCTAACATGCAGRAAGTGGAGTAGAGCTCAGCTGTGGTACCAATGCTAGGCAGGATTCTGAATACATTCACAAAGACATGGATCCAATGACAACACTATTTTCAATCACTCTGCTCTTTTTAAAATGAAAAACTCCTGGCTGCCCTTAAGAACTTGCYTTGGTCTGAATGACTGGGCTCATAAATGTGATCATCCTATTGCAGCACTTGTGCCATAACTAAATACATGATCCCTAATGAAATCAGGAAAAATCACAGTTATTTCTAAATTGTTTTCCCAAGTGACAGAAATAAGTGGCTACTTCAGCTGCATCACTTTCATYATGAAAGTATTACTGGCTTCTTATTTCAGATGGCTGGCATGTAGATTCACATTTCTTCTTATCAAATAAAGTAAGGGTCAGTAACTGTTTTAATCTTAAAAAAAACAAAAAAAACCAGAAAATGTTATGAAGTGTTCTGGCAAAGTATTCATTTTCCTATAAAATTAAGGTTTGGAAAGGAGGCTTTCATATTCTGCTGTATAACTTCTACTTTGGAGTGATGGCTACCCAACAGCAGATATGTGACCCTGCTCTTCACTGGCTGATGATGTAAAACATTGCTGCCAGACTGCTTGCACATTGAAATTTCATTTGAACACTGCATTTCTGAAGACCTGAGGACTCACTTTCCCTTCAGCATGCTTTGGCAGGAACACCTCAAAATCTGTACCAGTATAGATCTCTTGTCCTTGTGGGGATGGACACACCTGTAGCCATGACAAAGTAAGGGTACAAAATCTGACTTGCACAAAGCCAGAGAACAAAATCACATTATCAGCATTTAAGGATGCTTAGAGCAGCCCCTGGCTAGTGCCCTCACCTTGAATAAACCAGTGCAACTCCACTGCTACACTAATTCACACCTCTCCATGCCCTGTTTATTCTCATTTCATCAACTATGCCACAGAAACCTCTCACCTAATAATTCTTGCCTGTGATCCTGGTTTATCCTCACAGCCATGAACATTTGATAATGCATGCTGACCAGATCAACAGGTACTTGCAGCAGTTTATGATGAATGCTATTCTGCCCTACACACACACAGAAATGACACCTATTTAACCAAACTGGTTTCTAATTCAATTTAGTTAAATTGGAGCAGCTTCCAAGTGAGAACACATAGATTGGTTTAAGGACAGCTAATATCCTGTTAGCTTCACTCAGTGTAAAGAATGTCTGCACAACAGGATGGCAGTGAGTTTATTACATTGATTTAGAAGCCCATTTATTTCAAGCAGCACTATTTGTGTGCAGGCCAGGCTACAGAGGCAAGTGCAAACTGCCAAATGCAGCACTAATTGTCTTTATTACTGCTCCCAGAAAGTAAAGAAGTCATTAGTTTGAATAAAGTTTTCATATGTTAATGAACAGCACATATACAACAATAAAGCCAACAAGCAGTGTTTTGTTGACATGATAGTTTTCCCCAGGCAGCTGTTACGCCATTAGTGATGGAATGTCATTGTTGTATTACAGTCATGGTGTGAAAATGTTCAAATGTAAATATATTTAAACATCCAAGGGATGTTGTGATTATTGCTGATTTTTACTTCTATTGCAACACGGATGGAAACAAAAAACTTCACTTCCTATTTGCAACCTTCCCCCCCCCTTTCTTTCATTTTAGGTGCCTGAAGAATTCAATGTTTACTTATGTCAACAGGCACGCTAAGAAATTAATTCTTTATTTTCAATATAAAACCTACAGATTGGTAAATTCTGTGGTGATAAAAGATGGAGATGACTCCCCTTCCAGTCTAATCATCCACAACCAGCTAAAGGCATCTGAGTAGTGGTTGAAGAGGTGTGTGAACTGAATGGTATTCAAAAGTTTCCAGTGCTAATTCCCAGGGAAAAGGCAGAACTCAAGTTTCCTGACATGAAGGCAGTCCCCTTCATAAGAGTGACCTGAGTTTGAAGAGAGGGAAAATGCTTTTTGATCTGGAGGATATCAGAAAATAGCCAGATTAGGAAGCCCTTTTCTTTCCTTTTGGCCACTGGGATGTAACCATGATGTCATCTATGAGTAAGAAGACATTTCTGTGGAACACTGCCCCCAGGCCTTCATATCATTTCTTACCAGGAAATTGGAAGTGATTGCTGGGAAACTAATGTTGTACCTCTTTGTCCATAATACACAGTGAGCAGTGATGATCAGAGGCCACTGAGGTATAAATGTCACTTGGATAGCCKGGGCAGATGGGTGTTTTCCTGGAGAGAGTAAATCTGTGTGCTGGGCAGGGAGGTAGACAGGAGCTGTGAGCACACACACCGGGTTCAGGGAGAGAAGTGAGCCTTGTTCCTTGCTCAAGGTTCTCACCTCTCTGGCAGGAACAGKTTTTGGACTGCCATATTCAGAAAATGCAAGGCTTTCTCAAGCTCTAGGACACCTTAGAGATGTCAGCTCTGCCCATCAGTGCCCAGCAGTAACACAGGCAGCAGTCTGCACTTCCCCCTTGTGCTTCCCTTTCCTCTTCACTCCCCTCTAGAGCTGCCCAGCTGGAGAATTCATCCTCTGGGCTGCAGGAGGATAAAATGCATGAAGGGAAGTGAAACACAAAAAATCTCAGTGAACAACTTCCCCTGAACAGGATGCTTGCTGTGGAATTTGATAATCTTTGSCATTTTCAGCATTTCACACCAAGCATCATTTTTAAGGAGTGTCTCATCATATCCCAGCTTTACAATGTTTGGAAAGGACCAAGAGCCAGYTCTACTTTTACTACAAATGGTTTACTACAATAAGTTTTTTATCTGCTGAAGACCCAAAATGTTTAGGTCTCCTCRTGGTAGGTGGGACAATAAGGTTTGGGGAACACTGTCAAGCAAAGTGATTTTTCAGACTAATGACAAAACTCAGCAGTCTTACTTCATGCAAATTAAGACAGTAAATATATTTCATTGTGTTCTAATTGTATGGTAAATTCATGTTTTTAGTGGGGTTTTTTCCATATTCACTTCCATATCCTTTTAGCTGATTTAACTTATTAATTTATCAGCTGTCTTGGAACATAATGCAGCCACAGTGTATTTCATTAAAYGCAATTAAAACCCCTGAATGTTTTCTGGAGGGAATGTTTCTCAAATGGARTAGATCTTCCCTCTGGGAATTGCTGAACAATTTGAAGCAATGTAATCCAGAGAAGGCCAAATTTTGTTTGTCAATACTTTTCCCATACAGGAGCTCATTTCTGGGCAAGACAAAATTCTAAAATTTTTACTCAGTTATTGGGGAACAAATTCAGTGAAAGATTTACTCAGTCTGTTGTTTCCTTCTCAATTTGCACTCAAACAAAYACTCCAGGTTTTCAAAGGCATTTCAGATAAATAAGGAAGGAGTGAAATCCAGCATGTGCAGAAGGCCAGCCCTCAACCTGATCACTATGTGAGTCCACTTCCAGCCCTCAAATTCAATTTTAAATTGAAACTGAGTGGTGGATTTGAGGCCTGTATTAAAGACATATGAAACAAATATCATTAGGTTAACTTAACCTAGGGACCATGAACCAAATCAACCTTGCTTTCATTAAAGTGGGGACACTTTTTAATCCAAGACCACAAATGGACCAATAAAAATGAACATCTTGTACCAATGTGCAGGAATCTRCACTTCCAAAGCTTTTCAATTTGCTGCTCCAAATCAGGGCCTGSACAGTCCTTACTCACACTGCAAACAGAGATTTGACAGGGTCACACTTTGTTTCTTGTCAGCCAGTAGCTGAATTGCTTTAACAGTAGATCTTTTCACTCACAGGCATCACTAAGTCTCAGAAGGGCTGCTTTTGAAATTGCTTTCCATTGTTTCACAGGTATTACCTGTCCTAGACAAGGAAGGCATACTCTAGATTACCATATTATTTTTGTAGCCACTCAGTTTTTAAGCTACCATTTTCTCTACAGAAGCTGGATTATCATGTTGAAAAAAAAAAGTCTAAATTGTAGCATTATGGCCAAACTCAGAAGTCCAACATGCAGAAGATTCACTTAGAGATGCTAAATRTGGGGTAGGGGGACAGTCTGATCCATCTTTTCATAGATGCATGAGGTAATTATTTACCTGTTACACTTTGAGCTTGCTGTCTTTCTATTTTATTCCTGCAGTTGTCACTGAGTTCCATTTGAATTGGAGCTGTCATTTCTAATGCCTACCTTTGCAAACATAATTAATTTAATTAGCAAATTATCTACTGGGGCTTTTCAAACTTTTTTCCTCTCTGGGCTTATTAAACATCTGCCAGGAACAGCTTTACAGAAAGCACATCACAGGGATGACAGGGATTTGAAGAGCTCAGATTCACATTCCTTGTTTCCCAACCCACCTGGCTGAGCCAAGCCAGGGAAAGCAGAAGCACAGAATTCATTTGGCACCTCTGCTCACTGGGCATGGGGTTCCCAAACTGGACACTTCAGTGGGACATGCAAAACTTTACAGCACGGTGCCTCCAGGATGAACACATCAGTTTAATTGACACGAGGAGATCATGTTAAATATTTCACTGTTTTAACCAGCAGCATGTCACAGAATCAMATAATCACAGAATTATRTGGGTTGGGAAATACCTCCAAGATCACTGAGTCCAGCCTGTGCCTGATCCCCACCTCATCACCCAGCCCAGAGCACKGAGTGCCACATCCASGCATTCCTTGGACACCTCCAGGAATGGGGACTCCCTGGGCCAATGCCCAACAAGTCTTKTCATGAAGAAATTCCTCCTGAACCTTTCCTGGCACAGCTTGAGACCATTTCTTCTCATCCTGTTCCTTGTCTCCCCTCAGCAGAGCCTGACCCCACCTGGCTGGACCCACCTGGCAGGGAGTTGTGGAGAGCCAGGTCTCCCCTGAACCTCTTTTCTCCAGGCTGAGCCTCACCCAGCTCCCTCAGCTGCTCCAGACCTTTCCCCAGCTCCATTYCCTCCTCTGGACACTCTCCAGCTCCTGAACCCAGCATTTGCAGTGTGCTTTCACTGAACAATCACTGCTTGTCACTTCCTCCACCACCTAAAGTGTAAACTTCAATCTAAAGAAGATGTGGAGGGCCTGAATTTGAGGTGCTTAACATTGTCTAAAGCAGGCACAATTCTGAAGTTGCTGCCGGGGTGGTAGATGAAGGACTGTCCCCAGGGCATGGGGCCACAGTTACAAAACACTTCCCAAAGCCTTTTCCTTTATAAACAAGAGACCACTTCCCAAGAAACAACAAAGACTTCTGCTAAGGAGGCGAGGGTTTTAATGGGCTTGGCAAAGTCAGAAGCAAAAAGGAAGAAGAGAAGACACTGTGGGTATATCTGAGCTGCAAAACAGACTATCCCAGGGAAAACCAACAGAGCCTGTGACTTTCTAAGCTGAGCTGGAGAAGATAACAAGGTTGGTGGGAGCTCCACCTGGCCTCTGGGCACAGCTGTCCTGTGGCAGAGCACAGGCTCCTGACAAAGCACCRAGTCCCTTGGCTAGCTCACACAAATATTTCTGCTGAAAAGAGTCATGTAGATGGTTGGATGTCATGTGGACAGACTGCTGAGGAATCCAAATCCTGCCAGGGAGGCAAGCTTGCAACAACAGCTGATCCCATCACTGTGTTACAAATTTATGAAGTAAAAGTCCTGACACAGAAAACCCAAGATGAAGTCAACTCCCTTATTCTGTCAAGTGGATATTTTCTCCATTATTCAGTACTTAACAGGGATGACAAGATTAAATAGTCACTCATCTTCTGTGCCATTATACCTCCTGCATGATTGCTCCAAATTAAATCTAGCAGTCAATGAAATAGTCAATATTTAATTTACTCCTTGCAGGTGGCGATTTAGCTCCAGTTACAATATCATTTAGGGACAGAAATATCAGTATTTATCAGTTTTTATGACTCTTCAGAAGAGATGGGGTTCCTTCATTAGGGAAAATGTCCATGCAGCTTTAAGTCATGTCACTGTCAGAGTGTGGATTTTGAGCACCAGCTCCTTTTCCCTGCTTTCCTGGGAGCTCACTGTCACTGAAGATGCACAAGAGAACTGTGTGAGCTTCCAGTGAATAAAGTAACTGAGACTCCTCAATTCTTGTAGGAGCACCCACTGCCCAGCTCGTGGTGCAGAGCACTGGGATTCAGGAGAACCTGATCTACCAGTGACAGTCCAGGGTTAATTTCCACTCCTTTGACCTCACTGGGTTACTCACACAAAATACAAACCAGGTAGAGGGGGGCCAACCAGAAACATTCATTTCTGCCTTTTTTACCACATCAGAGTTCATCAACTGAAGACAGATAATTTTTGCCCTGTTTCTAGAGGAGAAAATGAGCAGCAATGCTACTGCTCCCTTTTAAGGACCATGCTGCAATCTTTGGCTTTTTGTTATCACCATTTTGAGGTGGACAAAAATTTGCAAGACAGCAGTACAACATGTGCATTGCACAGGGGATACAGAAAGTTTTATGGAATGCACTTTTGTTTCCCATAAGTGGTTTAGTGAAAAAAATCTGCTTTTGGATTAATTTGGGTAACAATCTGCTTTGTTCATCATGTGTTTGCATTTACTTGTTTGGAAATCCATGTGTTGTGTATGCCACTGCAGAGCACACAGTTATCATACTTTGCTATTTATTAATGTGTAAAGATCTGGTCAAAAAACAGGCACACTTAAAAATATCTTTGAAATTTGGTCTCCATTTTCCATCACAATCCCTTCAAATCCATTGGCCCTGTCACAGGCATTTGTGCCAAACAAAAAACTTTTCCGGTCTTCATTTAGAAATTTCTCTCTTCAAATTTTTTAACCAGACCAATGGTATTTCTAGTATTTTTTAAACTGACATAGTGGAATAACAAGCTTGATACTACAAAAATTTTATGCTCCACGACCCCAGAGAATTCTAACAGTTTTTATGGTGCATTGAATTTCCAGGTCTAAACACAAAGGGGGGAGGGGGGAGGCAGTACTGCAGAAAGATTTCCTAGCCATATGCTTATCCTCATAAAGCTGAACAGTCAATTAATGAGATGAGTAATTTCATATTTGTAGCTATTTGAAAATAAGATTGCGCCCACAGCTGAAGAGGCTTCTTCCTGCTAAGAGATCAATTTTTATTTACCTGCACTTTGAATGCGAGTCCCTGTAAAATGCTGGCTCTGTTGTTTACATTAATGCACGTGTTAATGATCCCATCTAACAATGGAGAGCCAGATTGGATCTTTGCCCCAAGCACTGTGGATACTCCTCAGCATCAGTGTTGGAAGAGAATCAGATCTCAGCTTCCCCTTTGCTGCAGTAAATCACAAAGCACCAGCCCTGCTCCCCCAGGGAAGCCCCACTCCTCCATCCCTCTGATCACGGAAGCCCCACTCCTCCATCCCTCTGATCATGGAAGCCCCACTCCTCCATCCCTCTGATCATGGCCATGGGAAGGGGCAGCAGGAGCTACACCACACCTGCATGGCTGGATGGAAGCACTGCTCCAGGGATCTTTAGGTCAAGTGATGATTTAGCAAAGGTTTGCTCTCCATTTCTCATGCCTGCATTGCCATCGTGCCAGGTGCTGGCTCAGGGGTTGTGTGCATGCTGACATTCACTGCACCTCTGGGTGTTCTGTCACCTCAAACTGATCCAAGATGCACCCAGGGTTTGCAAATGGTTGGAAAAATCCCTCAGCAAACCCATGAATGTTGCACAGAAGTGATATGAAGATATGAAAATAGCTGGGCAAAAGGATGGTGAGCTGAAGTGTGCCAGCCAGCTCTTCCAAGCTTCTAGCAGCAGATAACAAGCAAAGTCCCTCTGTGATGAGAGTAATTCCACAGGAGTGTCTCCAAAAGCAAACCAAGAAATTCAGTAGAAAGAATGACTAAACTCAGTATGATTAACCAACACATGAAATTCTAATGATCAAGTAGCTTGGCCCAATATTTACCAGCACCTGCTGTTGGGTTTATCAGGATACAGAACTCTCTGTGCATGGAGGAGATAGTCTGTTATCACACTGCAGCTTGTCTTTCACACCCCATGCACCACTTCCTGCACAACTCAAGCACAGCTYGGCAATTTTATTCAGCTGGTCTGCCACAAAAATTCAATTTAAAAACTGCATGATTGTAACTTGTGGATATGGATCCCTTGTCACTCCACAAATATCAGCACCATTTCYTCACATTTAAGGTACAATTTTTGTAGGTGCTTTCCTTTTCTCCACCACTCCCCACCCCAAGCCCCTTCTCTCTCCTGTTATTTTGATCTGATTAAAGTTTTCCTATCTGCTTCTCTGTACTTTTGTCATCCTTCTGGCATTCTAAGGCAGGCTGTACATGTTTAGAACCTGTTCAGTCACTGGAGAGGCACATCCTTGCTTTATGTGAGGAAAAGCAGGGAAGAATCACTTCAGGTACCACAGGAGGGGGTTTAAAGACATTTTGTTGCTTTCCTTCATTCTCCATCACTCAACAACAGAGCATGAACACTAAACAGAAACTACAAAAACTGGCTTTCTAAGGTCCTCAGTTCCAGACAGATCATTTCATACATCAGAAGGTGAGACATGAGCCTGCTTGAGCAGCCTCTCCAGTGAGGAGGTGTTTAAACCCTGCTGGTTTCCTGTACCTTCTTGTTACCTCTGCTTCCCTATCACCTACTCACCTATCCAGTCCTTTTTTGTAAGAGCTGAAGCTCCACTCCATGCTAAGGCCATTGCCAAAACTCTGCCAGCTTTTCCCTTCCAAACTCTCTCTTTTTCCAAGCCTGAAAGTTCTATTTCAGCTGGTTTAAAAACAGATTTCTCAGAGCTGAAAACACAGGAAGTGTTAATGATCCTGTGCTATTTTCACCAAATATTAACTTGTTTTGTGTTTTGAAAAATGCCCTTCATCACACTTGCAGCTCACACACACACACACACTCAGCAAGGCAGAGCCTGTGCCTTTTTCAGTTCCCAGCTGGGACAGTGGCCTGAAGGCTGCTGGAACTTGCAGCACAGCCTGAAAGCCAGGGAGAAGTGGAGTGTCAAGCTGACCTACATTTTGGTCACGATSCCTTAGCTTGACAGAAAATCAGCCAATCTTGAGGCAGCATTTCAAAAGCCTCTGACTTCATCCTGTGCTCTCAGAGARCCACAGTGCTGAGTGGAGAATAATAAATAAGCAAGATGCTCTGATAAGGGATGTCCTAGCAGGCAGATTGCACAGGCTGCAGAGTTTGTGTGAAGGGCAAGACTTGGTGCCAGATGGGACTCAGTTCCTTTAGGATGCTGTTGGCATTTTTACAGGATGTGCATGAAATTAAAAGTAATGCAGCAACACAGGTATTTCTTTGTAATATAAGATGACATTTGCAAAATAAATACTGTTAACTGAAAGCTGTGTGGTTATGGGGGATGCCTCATTCATCCTAATACACTGCCTCAGACAGCAATATCAATTTATTCAATCAACTGTAAGTCAATAATATTCACTCTTCCTACTGTTTGCTTCTATTTCACTCAGTTCAAGCACTGACAAAGCAGCTTCCAGTCCCATGCTGTCACAATGCTGCTGGACACTGGAACACAGCACTGAAGCCATGTGAAGTTATGCCAGTTCTGGCAGTGACATTTCTGTTCCAAAAGATCAGGATTTAAGGAAAAGGACAAACAAAGTCTTGACTCTAAACATTTGACCACTCTGAAATAATTTGAGTAATACCAACCTACATCTCACTCATGCCCATTTTTGAGGGCTTAGCTCTAGAAGGAATTCTGATATCCCAGATTTTCTCCCCTAGCATTTGGTTTGCATGGGTAAAGTTACTGCTGTCAACAGGGCCATTCCCAATTTAATAAAACTGAAACCAGAACAATGCATTCTCTTGTGGTCCTAAGAAAACTGGGCTTAAGCAGTGAAGGGGTCACATATGGTATGAAACAAAAATAAAAGACAAATCCAATTCCTAATTGTTAAAGTTCATTAAATCATGCCAGTATGTATTTATAATTGCTGATTGCCACTGAAGAGCTCCTGACGATCTGCACTGACCTTTGACAGGTGACTTTGAGGCCTTGAAAGTCCAGAAATTATTCAGTTATTACAGTTATTCACTAGAGCACAGGTGGACTTTTATTTGCCCAAGCATCACAGCCAACACACCACCAGCTTTAGCATATTTGTAACACAGACAAGTCACAGCCTCAGTTCCCACAGAAAATGCAGTTTGGGAGTCAAGGACATGCAGGTTTGGGCTCCCAGAGGGAACATGCCCCGGTAATCAGAGTAAAGAACTGCCAGGGCAGAGATTGCTCTGCCAGTGAATSCATTTAGCAGTTCTACCCACAGAGACAGCTCAGAAAAGGAAARCTCTGCTGTAATAATCCCAATGCTCTGGGCAGTTAAGAGGATGCATAAAAACATTGCTCTTTGAAAAAGAGTTAGAGATCCTTTTAATTTGGCTATTAATTAAAGGAAGGAGAGAAGAGCATTAGAAGCAAGCCTGTGATTGGGRAGTTGGTATTTTCCATGCACAAGCCAGTGGCTGGACCATGACCACTGGGATGCTGCAGCACTGGCCTGATTTCCTCTGGCTTCTGCTTCAAGTGGTCATCAGAGCAAGTTCAGGCATGGTACATCATTATTATTTCATCAATTAAATGCACTCTGTTCAGCTGGCAGCCAGTGAAGTCAGCTGTCACAGATGCAGCCAAATCCAGGTCAGAGGGGGGCTTTGTTCTTAAAAGAAAAAAAAATCCACTGTGGAATGAGATGTTCCATACTAATCAAAACAGAAATGGTGGAAAAACCAAAACCTTCAGGATCTAGCAGAAGTTGACCAAGGGGAAAAAATTGTTTGCCTTTGTATCTCTTGTTATTTACTGGAAACACTTTATCTTCTTGGATTCAAGGAAACTTCCATTAGGCAAAAATTCAATACTCAGCACCACTTCAGCAAACGGCTCTGAAAAAATCCCAGGCATCTGAGGAATTTTTTTTTTTTCTTCTCCAGAAATCTTATTGTTTTGTTTTGAAAGTAGGAGACAAAGGAACAAAACTGCCCAGACACTGGAATGCCCTCTGAACTTCCAAAGCCTCTGTTCCCAGCAGCTTTGCTCTGCCAAGGTGCTGATGGAGGTGCAGTGACCTCAGCCAACACAAATCACACAGGTTTTCTTCTCAAACAACCACCCACAACACTTCTTTAGGAGCCCTCTCACCACAACTGAAGAGTGACTTGGACTTGGCTGCTGTTTTTCAAACACACCTTTCCTTTGCTCCCCTGTCTGTCTGTAAACAGCCCTGGTGTTACAGATGCATTGAGTGATCAGTACTGCTGGCTGCTGAAACCACAGAGGCTTTTCAGAGGGGTTTTGTGCATTTTGTATCTCAGCTCTGTTAGCTCACACCCTGATATTCTCATCTGTTCCAAGCCATTATATGCATGGCTTTAAACAGCATTGATTGTAGGGGGTGAGTGACAAATATGTTTTCTTTTCAGTGGTTATCAGCTGACAAATAACAACCATTCATCTTGGCTCTCCATGTAAGACACAGGGATTTAGCCCCATGCCTTTCAGAAATTGATACTGGGAAGCAGTTCAGAAAAGCARTGGGTGTATCTTTCCTGGAATGACAGCCAATGGACTCACATGATGCCATGCAGGAGGTGGAGAGCACAGAAACACTGAACTRAAAGCCCAACCCACAGAGCTGCCAGGGCTCCATTTCATCCTGAGCAGCTCCATCTCCCCTGCTGAAGCAAGAAGGCAGGCCAGAGGCTCTGCTCAGCATTCCTGAGGAGCCTCCAGACTATTTTTCCCCCCCAAGAAGTAAGATAATCGATACTGAAAATGACAACAATCAATAACAGTTGCAAACCTAATTACAAGCCATTCTCCATTCATACTGAACTGTCAGGATCATTAATAAAAGCAYAAGTGCTCTGACCTAGCTCCCTTTTCAATCAATAGATTCCCAGCCATAATATGTTCTCCACCCTTTATTTCTCTTCTTTTGTATAAGATGGGATTGACCACCTCCAGAAAAGGTGTGCCCACAAAAACTTGGGATACACCAGGCACCTCCCATGCTTAAAGGGAAAGTGGAGCATGCTTGGGTGGAAGCCTTTCCTACACAAGCATCTCAAAGCATTTGCACACCACATTAAAGCAGAGCTCCTCTCTCCTCAGCAGCAGCTGGAGGCCAGAGATGTGGCATGATTTGCCCCCAGTTACTGATGAGAAAATGCAAGTTGGGCACAGAATTTGGTTTGCTTTGGTTTTTTTGGAGAGCCCCACCTTTCACATACCTACAATACACATTTGTCTTCATGCTTCAGCAAAAGATTAACATGAGCTTTGCTCACAAAATTGAAGCAGGACCTCTAGCAATGATATATGTGAAATCTTCTTCTCTTACTCTGTGTTCCACAGAATAAGGGGTTATTCCAGCATTAGAACAGAATATTATTGTTGTGGTTGAAACGAACCTTTTACACACATGCTGATTTTTATTATAAATTAAGGTAACTTAGACTGTAAGATCTTGGACTGGATACATCCTTTTTTTGATGTGCAATTCTGTAAAAAGCAGGGGAAAGACTCTTGAGCTGTGACTGACAACCATAGAAATTGTCACAATTCCTAGGAAGTTTCAAAAAGGAAGCAGTGATTTTGTGTTCCCAGTTTTCCCTCTTACAATGCCAAAGCCAATGCTATCACAGCTGCTGCAGGAGGTACAACCTCTCCTGTACATTTTAGCTGGTGTGTGACAAAAATCAGATCACCTTTATTCCATCCTGAACTGAGAGCACAAACATCAAAACAAGAAAGGACAAAAGCCCTCCTTGTTTAGGAACAAACTGGATCAGTCAAAACTAGTGCTGCAAACAGGAAATCAGAAATCCCAACTACATCACTGGAACACAGAGTTAAATGTGGTTAAATGCTGCAATTCCATATTGAGACATGCTTGAAACACTTCCAAACTTTGTTATTTTAACTCTATTTCTCTATATGCATAATAGCTATTTCTGGAATGATTACAATCACCCTGTAATGCTTTAGTGATTTGGAAATAAGGACAATATTATAACATAGATGAACTAAAACTGCATAATTAATAATTAATCTGCATGAACACACTGAACTTTGTGACATTTAACAGACAGCCTCCAGCATTAGTTAAGTAGCCACACATGCACTCAAGATGGCAAAGWATGATAAAAAAGGTATCTTGTCAGTGCCTCATTTGATTTTTGTCTAGAAAAAGAAATATCTGCTGGCTCAGAGTTTAACTGCTCCATTTTTTTTGAATTTCACACCAAACTATGCAAATGATAGTCTCAAATCAGAAGAATCTGTCTTCTGTCAAGTTATTCAAACCCCTCACATATTCTTTAACATAAATTAATTGCCTAGTGCCCATTATTTTTTTCAGAAGTAGAACAAAATTGGAACTCCATTTAAAAAAGAGTTCCTCCAAACTTTTAAAAGAAGCACAATATATATGGAAACTGAAATAGTACACATTAAATGCAGAACTGGAATAAAAATGCCCACTTAAAAATGCCCTTCAACAAAAGGGCTTCAAGAAAGCAACTTGTCCTCCTGGGTGAGGATACTCAGGTGACTACATTTAGTTAGGGACTTCTGTGGGTTTCCTGGGCAAATAATGGGCTCTAATCTCAGTTATTCATGGTGAAAAGAAGACAGAGTCATAAGRTGGCATTAAAGGCACATTATCTGCCAATACAGCCCACTCCAAATGTGATTATCACTTGTAGAACATCAGCTTTAACAAGAAATCCATTTGAAATCACTAGATTTTTTTTTTTCATTAGTGCTTGTTCTGGGCTAAGTCCTGTGATTCCTGCATTCCTCTTGTTCTTAATAGCATCAGAAAGGCAGMTCTGGAAGAGGAGACAAGAGTGCTACAATCCCTGACAAATGGCTTGGGTGATCCATGGGGTTCCATTAATGCATGGGAAGAGCTTTCCTGAAGATGGGGCAAATTAAAGACTGATTCAAATGTGCCTGTTACTTRCCAGAGAAATCTCTTGGATATAAAAAGGCACCTTAAAAAAATAAATTCAAGAGCATTCACTTATCAGTCTTCCATATACTTATATAAATATATATTTTTGGTATTTTTGTAGTTATTTACATGCTTTCAGGCCCACATCAAAAAGGGTCCCTAATGAATCCCCTTCTCATGCTCAGTGCTGCCTTAGAGCAGRTGAAACTCTGAAGGAAGTTGAGAGGATTCTCCAGCGCTTTCTCTCCCTACACCTTGCATGGAGCAAACAGAGAAGTCTGTGGGAGAGCTGTAGGAATGCACCCCTCCCTMCTGACACCAGGGTTACTGTCACTCTAACAAGCTTCTACTGTAGTGCTATTATCATTCAAAGCTCCTTATCAYGCCAAGTGCAAATATTATGACTAGCTGAACACGCAGAGCAATCACTGCCAGAGCTGTGTGCTCGTGTTCAACACTGAGGGCTGCTGCTGTCACCRGGCTACACAAACCAAACTGGCACCAACATCAGCACTGAGCATTTGCATACAGCTGCCAGGGACAGAGCTTGGCAGGGTGCTGGGTGTGCACAGGGCAGGCACTGCCAAGGGAGTGTCTGGCCAGGACACAGGGCTCCTCAGCAGCTGCCACAGCCAGCACAGCAAAGGGGACACAGGAAACGGGCACTGAGCAAACACTGCTGCCTTCCCAAAGCTGGGAATTGTCTTGTGAGTGCCCCAACCCAACTAAATCCAAACTGAGGCTCCAACRTGTCTGGGGCTCTCTCAGGTGGGATGTGCCAGGGTTTTGGTTTCTTTTCAGCCTTGCCTGTGCCAGGAATTGAATAATGAATTTCTTCTTAGACTCAGGTGTTTATGAATTATCTACATCTCAGTCTCACAAGTGGTGAGTTCTGCACACCAGCTAACTCAGCACAAAATGGAGCACTTCTCTATCTCTACCACGTCTTTTCAAGGACAAACCACCCAATTATGAAATGCCACCTAAATTATTTTTACTTTAAACCAAACAAGCAGCTACTTGCAGTCTGCATTGCAGAGTTTTCTAACCAATCACAAAAACTGCCCAAACTCATGAAGAAGAAGATGAAGAAGAAAGTAAAAGGATGACTCAGGCAATGCCTTAAATCCTCCATATTGGCTCACACACATTATGCTAAAATCTTAAGTTTTTCACCTTGTACAAAGCACACACCCACAGTGTCAGTGCTCTCACTCAATGTTGGAAGCCTGTTCCAAGGCCTCAGACCAAATGTGGTGCTTGCTTGAGAGTCAGCACCTCTTTACACAGAAAAATTAAAATTTGCAGCATCCAGGGATCTAACAGGGAAGCAAGAACCCTTTGAGGATGGGACCCTATCAGACTGCTGATGTGGAAGTCAAGTCAGCCACTGCACTCAGAGTGCTTCTTTAAAAACTGTCAGGGGGCTCCAAGCACCAGGACATTGCTGCCTACTTTTTCTCTGTACTTTCCTGTGGGCAGTTCTGGCTCTCCCTCCTTCTTCTCTCTTCCTTCTGCACATCCAGTCAGCTCCTTCCTGTCCCTGATACAAAGTCTCACCTTCTCTGTCCCTTCCAGGACCTGCTGTCCCTGGTTCCTCACAGCACAGCAGCAGACTCCACCTAACTGCAGTTCTCACTGAGCCCCCTCCCAGCCAGCTCAGTCTTTATCACACCCAGAGCTGGGACCACAAGGCTGTTCCCACTCTGGGATAATTAACACAGCTGTGCAACACATCAGAGCCAAGATTACCTGTAGTACCAGCTCTCTTTGTCACCCCACACTGGCTTTATCTATCTTACCACAGCACCTACAACTGATCCTGTCTGAGACAAGATGCTCAGAGGTGAAGTGCAGGTTCTTATTCTCTTGGAAARATCTACCAAATTGGACTTTGATAGGTTTTCATAGCATGAAAGCCTCCAAGCTGTCCTTAGTCACTGGCTCACCCTTGGGAGGTTACTCTGGGACTCAAGGCAAGGGGTGCTGTGCTTGATTCTGACACAAAGCTTCATCTTCCAGAGTGGCCAAGGGTTCCCACTGATAAGAGCATTCCTGGGCATTCCTGAAAACCTCTCCATTGATTTCTCAGTGCCTCAATGTGTAAAACARTAACATCTTACTGCCTGGGAGACTGCAAAGTTAAGACAAGGTAGGAAAGAAGAGGTGCAGTAACTGCAGTGGCCACCAGCTATTTCTGTAATAAAAACAGTGCAAAACTGTCTTAAACATGCAGAGGTCTTGTTATTAGTGTTCAAATGGTGAAGTATTGCAAAGGTTTGTGTCAAATTGATGGCAGAGTTAAATGCATCCACTTAAATCACAGGCAAACCCACTGTCATGAACTAGGCTCTGCTCACAAATTTGGATTGCTGCAGCTCCAATTCCTTACAGAACAAAGGAAGCAGAATGTTCTGTTCACTAATGTTCAGCAGGATTACAAAATACAAACTAATGGGCACATGATCACTTGAGGAGCACCTTCCATTACTGACAGCTGTGTGTTACTACAGCTACCTGAATTTTCAGGAACTTGCTCTTCAGAAGGAAAAGGGCACACAGTGAAAGAGCTGGRCTGCAACAGGGAGGAAGGAGTATCTGTAACAGAATATGAGCTCTGCCAACAAGAAACACTTGTTTTTGCTGGATTGTTTCAATCTTGCTTTTCACTGGCACTAAATTCATCAATATGAATGGACAAAGTCAAGAGCTCTCATCAGCAGCACTAATTAATTTTTTTTTCAGAGATGTTAAACCCTAAATCAGATTTTTCAAATTGCTACTTGGATCACTTGTGCTGGTACCAAACAATCTGAATTATTCATAACAAGTGTGCTAATCAAATTCTGAAAACCCTGGTGACCCCCTGCTCTTGCCTGATAACTGGGAAGCAGTACTAGAGAGGGCAGGAGGTTGCAAGATTAAAGAGGTTCAGGAGGAAATTGAAGCCAGTGATGCTTTATGTGCCTACATTGTGCTAAGAAAGTGAARGAAGTAAGCCAGCAGATAGGCTCTCCTACAAAAGGAGAGGGAATTTGCAGAAGTTTCCAGTGCACAATATCCAGAAAGGAACTGCTCAGGTGTAATACATAAAAACACAGTTATATTTTGCTAACTTTTTTTTTTTATATAGGCAAATCTTTGGGGTATGTAGTTGGATATTCACAGTGCTAAAACACAACTGCATTATTTCCAATGACTTTGGGCACACAGTTCTGAGCACAGCAGTAACAAGCTCTAAAAACCAATCACCTCTATTCCCTGTCCATGAATAGCAGCAAATGTCTGCTCCAAGAGGTAAGGTCAGGCACTTCCAGGGAATTTTTCATTTGCAAATGCACAGACAAAGCTGCAGTGACCACAAACTCCTTTCAATTTCCTAATACAGCTGCACCCCTTTATGTCTGCGGTCATTAGGTCTGTCAAATCACAAAGAGTGAGCAGAGGACACTGGGCATCAAACAACACCAGAAAGTGCAAGAGAAAGAAAATTGGCTCTTTTAAATACAGGCAACATTCCCTTCCACCTAGAAGGGCACTTTAAATCAGAACTTCCTAACTATGATTAGAATTGAAATTCAACAGGGCAAGTATTCTATAGTGAACACCACTAAGTATGTTTTATATCAAGATTAGATCCAATCAGACACTTGTCATATATTCCACAACCACCACATGATTTTTCAAAACAGATTTATGGAGGGTGGCCACCTCTCTCAGAGACACTGTGACCTGTAATACTGTAGTTAAAGAAACATTATCAGCTTCAAAATCCAGTGAAATTACTGTATTATGGGTACAAATGGTTATAACAAACTGTTATAACTTGAACTACAGCATCAAAAGGAAAACTGATCCTTTTTAAAGTCCTTTTTTGCTGTACATTTGACAGCATCTTTTGTCTAGATGGGCTGAGAGTTTTGCTTTTCATTAGCTGTCTCAGGCAGCAGCTATCTGGGCTAGTTATGCTCACACCCATTTACTTCCTCTTGCCAAAAGAGTTAGAAGCATCAGTGGGGATGTAGAATAAAGCTTTTATATTTTAAAATTACATAYTCTAAAATAACTCAGTTGGGGCCACTATTTTAAGGATGTACTGTAAGCCAGTTTCTAAGACAAAAACGTGCAGGGATGCTAAAGTTTATGCTGAAATGACACACATATATATGAGATTAGAGAGAGAGATAACAGAGATTACATACCAATACACACAGGCCCTTAATGCAACATTCTGATCAGGGCAAGAAACCAAGTAATGCTTTCTAAACACACAGCTTTTGATATAAAGCTGTCCTCATTTAATTTTTAGGCATGTCTCTAATGATTTTTTTTCATTAATGAAAATTCATGGGTTTAGGTTTCATAGCTTTCAAAGAAACAGTTGCCAGCATTGATCACTATAAATGTACACTGTCAGCATGAGACCATTATCACCTTTTCTTAAATTAATATTAGGTAGTTTACTCCACCTCTAGCATATATCCCAAGACAATCAGTTTAATGGCCTGTGCAGGTGACCTGCCAAAAATCAAGACAAATTGAGCATGACAGCCAGAAGGTTACCTTACATCTCTCCTAACTCCTTCTTTAAAGTTACATTTAATTCTGAAAATCCAWTTTTTCCATATTCAAAGCTGTTCACAGCATGATTAATTTCACCTACTCTTTTTTCTCCTTCACTTAAATTTCCTGTTTCAGCTGACCAATAAATTTGCCACCTTCTGTAATTCCAGYCAGCAAAGGAAGTTTTCTGTGGACTGTTGCCATGACACTGTAGTTTACATACAAATGCTCTGAGGAAGCCATGCATTCACAGATGGCTTTCCACTCATTATGACAACCAGCTCACTTGAGAAGCTTGTGAGGCTCCAGCCAGAGAAAAGCATTCCATTTGCACTGGGAACATGCACTCATGTACTATTTAAAGAGATACKGTGCAGTTCCTTTTTGCTACAGCTGCAAAACCACATGGGCACAATTATTTCAGTGAAACATCTTCTGCTGACTAGGTAGATACCACAAAGACAGTGCAGCTGCTCAGAATRAGGCCCAGAACCATAAACATATCCATAAGCTTTTGATTTCAAGGGGCTGTTAACTGCAAAAAGTCTCTGGGAGTCTGCACACCAGTAAAAAGATCTCTTCCACTCCTGCCTCAAACTCTCATGGTGACTTTTGTCACACCACTTAAGCCCCACAATTTTCCTCAGCCATGTGTGGGCAGAGGAAAAGGGGACAAGCCTTATGTACAACAAGGGTTTGGGGAGTTTGGTGTTCATTTGTGCTTAYTAATTGCTTGGAGAGCTGAGGAAGAGAGGGAAATGCAAGAAAAAAGGTCTTTTTATTAAAGGAGGTTGGATGACACGAAGTGGGACACCCTCTGTCATCCTGAAGGAGGGCACAGAGGGAGGCAGCACCTGGGGGAGGCAGAGCCATGGTGGAGTTGCCATCAGACTTGTAAGTACTCAGCTCCCTCCATTCCTGCCTTCTGCACAGTCCCCCACCCTCTCTCTCAAATCTATTTCATTTGACATTCTTGCCCCAACCTCTGTGATGGTTCTAGGCTCTGTCCTGAGCTCCCCTGAAAGGCCAGGAAGCACCAACCCAGATTGCCTGGAGCTTTGCACAAGGGCAGAATCCCACCAGAGGAAAAAACTCAGCAAATAAATCTCTCCCAACATTTCTCCACAAGCTGGGTTGGCTGATCCTTCCCTGCTTGCCATACAGTTTATCCTGATTTTACACTGCAGGCTRACTACAAGCCCAAAGAACTGTACAAGAGCCAAGTAACACAGTGGTCCCCTGAACATCACAATACAGGAAAATCCTTCAGTGCTCAGTATTATCAGAGCAGGGACTAAGGAGGGGTGATCTGCCAAAAGAAACATCCAGAAATACAGCCTTAACTGGCAGAGGATGAAACATCTCATCTCTAGAATGACAAGGCAGACTCTACATTTTATCTTTCCTAWTTAAAGTTTGCCTCATAGCTTCATCCAGCTGGAAATATGCACATATTTCTGGAAGAGCTGATGRCCATGRAGTGTCCACTCATGCAGTATTARCATCCAGGACCTTCCTTACAGAGCTGGCTGCCCAGCAATCTTCAAATGCTTTCCATGGACAATCCCAAATGTTTAACCCCTGGCTTTTTCTGCCATACCAACAAGTGTCACACATTTAAAGATCCTTTTTTCTCTGACCTATCATGTCTGCCTAGTGATAGAAGCACTTTGTAGAGTCTGTGAACCACTATTGTAAAGCACCAAGCAAAACACAAGCACAGTAACATCAGATGTATGTTCTGGAGGAACATGGGAAACATTTGCCCTGCACAAATTCACATTTCCAGCTGATCTGTCCCCAGACAGCTCACAGCCAGTGCACAGGTCTATATTAATACATACCATAATGCACTTTATTCTGGATGACTGATAATGGGATTATTCCTCATGCACCAAAAGCAAGACATCCAAAATGGYATCCATTTATTCCTAAGGAACAGAATGATTATCAGAGCCTAATGTGTTTATCAACATGAGGCCAAGGCAGTGAGGTTARCTTGATATAGTTCCTGGAGAAGATGATTGTGTCAAATGATCCACAGTCAGCATTCCACAGAGCCACTGTCTGTCTAAGGGACACCCAATCTGAGAGGAGATTCTCTTGGAAGCAGCACCTGCAATTCACAGGSATGTGTAGCTTTGATTCCTCTGAGTTTTAGAAATTTTAAGCTTGTTAGCAGCTTGTTGTTAGCAGTGCTTGTCTCAGGGCAAAGTCCTTGAGACTTTGTCTTTTGTAAACAATTTCCATGTTCTCAAAACAATATCCTTGCACCTGGTGTTTGGTGTTTTTCTGCTTTACCCAACAGAGTCAGAGAAGTGTTGATCTTGTTATCCAGTCATGTAACTCTCCATGAACTCTGCTGTATGTATGAGTGGAGAAATCAATAAACATCTTTAAAAACTCAAAACCTTCTGATTTGTTGGAGTCTTGTGTGTCCCACAGCAACAGGGATGTTTCAGAACCTTGTGGTTACCAGAGCAGTGACTCTGAGGTGGGTTACAGACCATGAACTGCAGCTCCAGAATGCTTCTTCTCCTCCCTGCTTGCTCCTCAGKCACACAGCAGCAGTTGGGTTTCCATGTCTCCCTGCCACAGCAGGACCTGGGTGAGCCACTGGAAGAGGTTGTTTCTCTCCTGTGGGGTACAGTCCCACCAAAAGGGTTTTATTCTCCCTAATCTGATCCCAAAGAGCCTCTTTGTTACAAATCCTGACACTAATGGTCCCTACTGTGTGTTACAGAGACTGAGCAGGCAGGGAAGGSATTCCTCCAGTGAAGGCAAAGATCCAAAGTGTGCTCCAGACAAAGAAGCAGCTCTTGTGGTGCTCCATGAGGGTTTGGATCAGGACAGTTGGGCTGGGATCATTTCCATGAGAGGCCTTCCCTAGGACTGCCAGTGTGAGCACATGGATCACTGTTTCCCAATTTAAACTTCACTTTTAAGAGAGAATATCTGTATTTGCCAAGGCACAAAGTGCAGTAGGCACAGTGGAGACCCCATCAGCAGACAATGACAAGATGAAGATATCAGGAGAGGGAAAGCCAAAAACAAGGGTAAAGCACACTCCTCTYTCCACAGAGCACCACAGAAACATCTGTCAAACAGCACTGCAGTCTGAAGTAATCAGTGCAACTAATTATCACTAATTGTAATATCGTTTCTGTCTTGCTGCTAATACATTTAGACTTGCTAATCAAATCAAACTATTCCAACTTGCTGTGCTGCTTCCAAATAAATATTTCATTAAGGATAAAAAAATGAAGCTTTGGGGGTTTTTTTTGTGGGGTTTTTTTTTGTTTGTTTGTTTGTTTGCTAAATACCTCTGAGCCTCAGCTGCCACTCTGTGGCAGTGGAACTACAACCTGCCTTTTTCTAAACTGAAAACTCTTCAGACAGAAGTTCTCCACTGCATTTCTGTGCCTGGGTTAACACCAGGAGATTCCTAAAAGACTTCTGGAAGCTCCTTCAATAGAAAATAATTGACATGTGGTTTCCAAAACTGATTATGTTTGCAAATATATGATTTTTACTTCACACAGAAAGAAAAAAAAAAAGAGAAAGTAATGGAATTTCTTCCTTTAAAAATGGCACCATTCTATGCATTTTTAGTAAGCTCCCTTCTGCTGGAGACTTTCATGTGTGCCAGAGATCAGGAAAGGAGTTCCAGGCAGGTGAACAGGCAGTTGCAGAGCACTGATGCTGCTGGACTGAAGTGAGTTTAACTCTTCCATCCAGAGTCCTGCACAACACAGAGGAAAACCTGCTACAGGCACACACAGAATACTGACTTAAGGTTGGAGTTTATTCCCCAAACTACCAACACATTCCTTGGAAATCTTTAAGATTCCTGAAAGATCAGACTCTAAGACACTTCCTTGTTTTTGAGAATTTCTCCCATCCTAAAGCAAATCACTTCCATGGATGCAGCCAGCAGCTTTCTGAGGGAAAACCAACAGCTTTGTCTTGTGTCCCAACAGAAATAAGTCCTCAAAAAGCTCAGTCAGTCCTGCTCCAAAAGCTCAGCCACTATTTTCACAAATCCAAATCCAAAAAAGACCACAGTTAATGCAACAATGGAACAGGATTTCAATATTTAGCAGTGCCTAAAAAACAATAACCAAATGAAATTGCAGCTGCTGTTAGCTGCCAGCTTAGCACAAACATCTGACATTCCTAACAAAAAAGAGAGGAAACAACTAAATATTTTATCCCACAGAGGGCCTCAGATTTTAATTAATCTTTAGACTTTGAACTTTGCAAACAGCTCCTTGTAACAGAGTTTACCAAGGCCGTTTAAAATTGTGATGTTGATCTAGAAATCAATGTACTTCCACAAAAGGCAACTCATTAGCAGTGAACATTCCTAACTGCCAGGTTTTCCTCATACAAGAAGGAGCACCTGGAGGCCACTGAGGCAAACAGTAATCACAGAGATTTAAAACTGAGACAAGATTATCAAAATTAGCTTAATATAATAATAATATTAATAAAAAAAATTTGACCTTCTTAAGACTTCAGAATACCCAGAAATCACAGCCAGAAAATTGATATTTTGATATTTGATATTTRTGTGATACCCTGTGGCCATCACATTTTTTTCCGGGAACTGAGAGGGGAGAGCAGGGAAGTAACAGGGATGAGTTTGGGCTCTCAGGCTTGACTTGACAGACACAGAGGAGATAAAGAAGTTTTTCATCAAAATTAGTGAGGGAAGGTGTCATCTTTTTCAGTTACCACYCTTTTTGTCAGGCTGACCTTTCAGTGTACATCACACCAAGATTACATCACACCTGCTTGCTTTTCACTTTCCCCTCCCATTTTCTGTGCCATCCAAACTCAGAGAAGGAGAGCAAGACAGATAGACAGACAGACAGAGAAATTCACAGATAGATCAGCTGGACTTCATAGACAGATAGAGAAATTCATAGATAGATAAACTGAATTTTACTGCTGTGCCTTATTGGCAGAAAGAATAAATAAGGATTAAAACACTGCATGTTGCTGCTTTTCCTTACAACAGAGTTAAACACTCCAGCCAAGATTATTAACAGCAGTTTCACAAGCTCACTCATTCACTTTGCAGCAGCATCTGTACAAACCATGCCATCTTCTGGTGCTTCCTGGCAGTTAAAAAAGAAATACCAGTGTCAGCCTTAAACTGTCACCTCTGCCTCCTTGCAGGGAGTCCCCTCCTTATGATGCTGTATCTGAGTGCAGCTCTGCACTCTGAAAAAACGTTTCAGGTACCACAATCCCAATGAAAAATGAAGTGCCAGAAGCAGCTGATTTACTGTGAAATAACAACTCTGTCCTACAAACTGAACAATCTGTGCCTTGGAAGTCTCTATTTTCAACTTACTACAGAAACACTCCTGTGACTGATGCCATAAGAACTAGAACAGAAAATCAKTTTGAAATCAGTTTCTTAATATGACAGAAGCATCTGTCCATAAAGAAGTTTATGACAGCTGGGACCAACTCCTCACATGATGTAAAATAGAGGTTGGCTAACATGTTGATACCYTTTCAGTCCTGATTATTTTTTTCTGGATTTTGCAGAAATAGTTTCAAACATTTTTGCCCACAAATGAGTAACTGCTCTGTATTTTCTACTCCTGCCAGGGCTCCTCAACATCTTTGCATGTCACAGATTCCCCTGGATAATAAAAGATTGGTTGCTTGCTTCCACTTTCTCCACTGGAAAGTTGTTCCTCATTCTTCTTGTCTCTTTGAGACCAGCACAATCCAGGCTTCTTTTTTGTAAACATCTSAAAATCARCAAGTTCTAAACACCAGGTGTTTGTTTATAATTCTTTTAGACCAGTGCCTGGGACAAGTTATCCARCTTTCTTTCTCACAGGCCTTGCTGCTGTCTGATGCTTGGAAATTTCCCTCYGAGCAGGCTGTCAGCATCCACACACCACCTCCCTATGAAGTCCAAAAGCCCAAAGAAAGCATCTGTCTAAAAATCCTTCAGGGTGGAAGAGCCAAAGCCACACAGCAAAGGCAGAAGCACAAGGGGAGCTGGGACAACTCCCAGTGACTGGCAKAATTCACTTTTTACTGTACAGCCACTTGTCCTACTCAGAGAGTATTACAAACACCCCCATCAGAAACTCATCATCTTAGCCCTAAGGAAGTGACAGCAGGAGATGCCACCATCCCTCAGCACTTTGTAYTTTCCTCCTTGCCCAGCTGAGGTTTACCTAAATAAACASAAAGARAGGTTCCCYCATGCATTTTGCTCCATCAGCTTCRTGTCACATCCCTGGAACACAAGTGAGGGAAGCAAAGTGACACATCCATTCTGGGAATTAAAAGCAAGTTGTTTCAAAATGGAAATGTTTSAGCTTGAAATTACCACTCTGAGGTGGGACATCATCACTCTAAATAGAGGGTTATTCAAACACTTCCACATGGACAAGTGAATACAGAAATGCCAGTAATGACACTCCAGCAGAGGAAAATCAATCACACCTCCAGTTACAGCTGGTAATTAAGAATAGATGTGGTATATTAGCCTTGAGAAATAAAAATGCACAGCATTTTGACAACTACTGATTTGATATTACTGTCTGGCATTTTGACATCACTGATTTGAATCACATTAAAACTCAGCTCCCTGCACATTTCCTGGGCACACATTCAGCAAAAGCTTGTTCCATGAAAGCCTCTATCAACTTCAGGCAAATAAACAAAGAAAGGRTGAAAAGTGTGCACAGGAGTATCAATCCTCACCTCAACACCCCTTCCAGCATCAAACTTGCMGAAGAGGATTCCTGCCTGTCATCATTAGCTAATTGTTCTTCAAATGTTCTCTTCTAATTCTCCTGGGAAGCAAGGAAATGTGGGAAAAGGAGGCTGCTCAGACCTGTGCCAGCTGTGGGTATCCACAAAGTCCCCGTGTTCCTGCCAGCAGCTCCTGCACAGAGGCTCCAGAGCCTCTGCTTTGCCAGGAATCAGGAATAAAATCACCTCCCCATCTCCAGCTTGGGCCTATCCCTCTCTATTTCTCATCCAAACACAGGGACCTCCCTGCTGTGCTCACAAAGAACCTGTAAGTTTCAATTTTAATCCTTTTGCTCTAGATATCACCTCAAATTCATTTTCTCTTCGTGTTTTGACCTCCGTACACATTGCACACCTCTTATCCCATGTGGAAGGGATTTTTCTCTAAAATATGAAGGGTGCTTGTGCCAAACACCCTTGAGTTTGGCAGAATCTGGCCCTCAGAACACAAATCCCTTGTCTACTTTGTCATCTAAGCCATTTCCACTGAAAACATTTGGGATGCTCTCAGGCAGCAGTCAGTCCCTCAGAACAACACTGGACAGGCATGTAAAACAATCCAATTATTTTGTTTAAGGCATTGCACATCCAACACAGCAAATCAAGCTCCCACAGAAGTCCAGCATCCACTGACTCCAATTCCAAGATTTTTTTTAAGTTGAAAACAGTGTAATGACTGGGAAGGAATTGTACCCACCCAGTGGATCCTCAACCAGAGGAGGTARAATTCCTTCAGTGGATAAAAACAGACATAACTCCAAGAGTGCTGAGTTCAGTCAGGTCAAGGAACTGCATTTTAATAAACACCAGGTCTTGTGCATGTCTATTCTGCTGAGCACTGAGCATTTGGAAAACTTTCTGTATTTATAGGATAGGTTGGAGCAGGCCAGCTGATGAGTACATAACTATCTGATGAGCAAAAGATCTTTTTCAAGGAGCAGTGAATCATTAAGTAAATATGTAGCAATTTTCAGCATTATTATTCAGACTTCGTTCTGGAATCACATTTGGAAAGCTATTTTTGACACCAAAATTCAAAGGTTTAGCCACAGCCTTTAAAGAAAATCCATCAGCAAACCAGKGGCTGATGCTGACCTCAGCTGAAGGCAGCTTCATCAAGGAGCAAGGACCTGGGAGATCAAGACAAATGTGCCAGTGATGGGCCAAGTTTGGAGTTGGGGATGGTGAGGGAACTAAAATCCACCTGGCCCAGATTTTTGGAAGTATAAACAGGCACAGCTCAACTGAACCCAAGGAAACTACAAAACCTTAACATGAACATCTCAGACATTTTCTTTTTGTTTTTTTTTTTCCAAACAGTGAAGCAAAACAGAAGATTATCAGCAACTGTAATTAAGGRCAGAGCTGATGCACACCACTTTGCCCAGCTAACACAACAGGGGCCATGCAGCAGGGAGATCTTTAGCAAATCCATTAGTGCAGCCTTCAGGACATTGGATCAGCTCACAAAATCTATCAYCATCATTTGACAGCACTCAGTTTCATGGGAAGCAATTTCAAAGAGGAACTGAACTGCAAAGGAACCCAACAAACTGAACTTGGAGGGAACCACAGAAACACAGAATGGCTCAGGTTGGAACTCACCTTGTTCAGAACTATATTCCATTTTTTTATAAAATAGGATAGCAAGTTCATGCCAGTGGGTGACATGAACCACCTCACGCAGCCCAAGCCAGGAAAATTCCAGCTTATTTGTTCTGTATTTGGAACAGTGGGCAAAGTCACTCAAAGATAAGTTTGGGGGAAAGTTTATTCTTCTTCCAGTCTGKATGGAAAATGTCAGCCCTCACTGCTTGCATTACCTCATTACCTGTGARTCCTGGAGGAGAATGTCATGGAGCCAAACCTAAATACACACAGGATAAAGACTGACCCAAAGAGCTTCAGCATGTTTAGGAGAATTACTTTAATTACGAAAGTGCAAGAGGAAAAAAAAGATAAAATAACCAACTATGGCCAAAAAGGCCTGAAATCCAGAGCTCAAATCCAGTCTCCTAAACTCCCAAACCAAGTTTGGCATACAAAAATCATGGGCTTTTCACAACCCTCAGTTATATTAGTCATGCAGAATGCACTCAGCATTCTATTGTTCCTGCTCTCATTGTTTATAAAGGAGTTTTTGCTTCATCTGGGGATGGAAGTTCCTTTAAGTTTCCTTTACTAAAAGCACTTCTGTAATGAGGTACAGTGCTGGCACTCAGAGRGTTAAAGAAGTTTCTGGAAATGTTTGTGCTTCTGGAAAAAAATGTTTGTTTTTTTTCTTTATTGAAAGAAAAAGGAAACACTGGATCCTGATTATTTGTTTTAGCCAATCTGACACACAGGTTCCTAATTCCTTCCTAATGTTCCAGAAAATAATTTAAGTTCTTCATTTTGTTCTCTCTTACTGCAACATTTCTGAAGAAAATTTCTTAGTATGTTAAGACTYTTGTTTTTACACCTCACTTAAATATTCCCAGCTCTATCACATCAAAAAATTAACCTTGGACATTGTCTTCAGATGCTGTGCCTGACATAAATACAATTTCTCATGACAGGCCATGAATTGTTCCAGCAATGGCAGGCCCCTTTTGTTAGGGACCCACAGCTACAAAAAARAAGATGTAAGCCTTTGTCTAGCAATATTGCAAATTTGATGATTTAGCCTGTTTGACAGTTCAGACTGCCATCATTCATCCTGTGCATGACTCTGCTGCATTCCCCCAGCTTAGAGTTGCTTCAATCCAAACGGAGTTAATTAACAGTGGGCTGAATTGTGAAGGAAAAAGGGAGTTAATCACACAGCAAGTGAATCACTTTGGGCTCCAGAGGACATCCTCCTGCTTTGAAACCAGTACCACCATGGTTTACAGGGCAGTGGCACWGCATCCTTTGCATTCTTCACCTCTCTTACTGCTTTTAAAGTTCTTAATGCTGCTCCTAAGGCTGAGATATTGCACATCCAAAAGGGRAAAGAGGCAGAAAGAGAAAACTGGACAGATCCATCCATCCAGATTTTGCAGTGRAAGGAAACTGGGTTTTGTCAACTAAGGACTCAAGAAATGTARTAGTTTGCCAGTTAATGGAAACACATTTATATTTCACTAACTTTAAGCAGAGAAACAAATCTTTCAAAAAGCACCTCCTGTCTACTTGCAAATATCAATGGACTGTATGAAATGGATAGGTTCTGTCTTTTTAGTATCAACCCCTCATGTATTAGCTCTTAACTGAAGTTTAACGAAGGCATCCCCAAGAGCAGGATCTTTAAGCCAACAATCTCCATCTTCTGTGGGTTCTCCCAACACTCTGGACTGCCTTCATCTGCCCTCTCCTCCACTCACCTGCTTTCCTCCCTCTGGTAATATTCTGATTTTTATCACACCAGTGCAAACTCTGGGTAACTCCAGTGAACTCCAGGGAAATAWATTCCTGGACTTACACCTGCCTAGACAGCAGAAAATGTAAATTGAGCTCAATAGTATTTAGCTTGCTCATTAAAGGCATTTTTTCCCCTTTAATTCATAAGGAAAAAAATTAATGAAGTCTAGATTGTATTGCTCATACTCATCTTCAATAACACCACATTCCTCCAAAGACCCTACTGAAAAAAGCTACTCAAATACTTCTTTACTCAAAACATATGAGSAGGACTTGGTCTGCAATTAGTAGTGGAGAGAACAAAAAGTATTTCTTTCAACAAAGATAAGCCCTGTAGGTCATTTGAAGGAGGGACAGTAGTGCAGAATTTCAATTGGTTTTTGAAACAGCAGCTTTTCTTTCTTAATATATTTGCAGTTTAAGTGCCAGGTTTTGTCTAAGAAGACAAAAATAAAAAAAAGATGGCAAATGCTTCTGTCAATCCTATATTCCAATTAGTTTTGGAGGGGTGAAAGATGAGAGAGACTAAAACAATTCCATGTAACATGGAGAAAATCTGGAAACTCCTTGGTGTGTGCAATGAGGATGAGTGCAACACATCCGTGGAAAAAAATAAAAGTGCCCTGGAAAAAGCTGGGGTTGTTTTCCTTTTGAATCCATGTCTATTCCAAACAGTCATACGTGAATTTCTAAGAGCAGGCAGAATCAGTGTGCATTTCCCACAATAAATGCCTTTTTTCACCAAYTACCAAAACAGAGCAGATACAAATGAACCAATCAGGGGTTTCAAGTGAGCTATCAGTGGTGGAAAAGCTACTCTGCACATTCCAGTTGAGTCACCACAGAGGAGAGGGAGAAAAAAAAAGGGGGGAAGAAGGGGGAAATAAATTACTGTGTGCAACTCCATCTGCAAACTGCTTCTCCAGCACTGGTATGTAATAAAACGTGTTGCTAAGAGACAAGCTGCTAAAGAAGTTCATTAAAGGACACTTTAAACAAAGCTGCCAGACTCTTTTCCCTTTAAAGACTGCTTATTTGGTTCTGTCCCTTATGTTTATAATTAGATCCTCTATATGAGAGATTGTGTTCCATTCAAGCCCACTCAGCAAAGAATGTTAATAAAATCATGTAAATAAGGCACTGGCTTAGGTTGTGTGTATTTATGGGCTGCAGAGCTGTTGACAGAAACGCATCTGGGCTCCACCTATATTTTTAAATGCAAAATAAATGCTTTTCCAAGCAGTTTTTCCCTCAACTGGAGAGCAGAAACATTAGCTTCTGCACTCTGACCTAACTTTTAGAAAATAGTTTCAAGCAAATAAGACTGGCTTCTTGCCTGAAGTTTGGAGTTTCTGAGGTACCTCTCATGTAGGCTTTTATGTGCAAGCCTTTGTTATCCACACTGAAATAAAGGATAAAATGGTTTATGTCTATCCCCTGGCAATCTCTCTCTTTTTCCATCTGTATACAAGCTCCTAGATCGGTGTTAATGATTTGCAGAATTTCCTTGGTCTAATATATTCACAARTAAGTCTGTTTTGTCACATTTCACTGCCAGGAAAGATATGTTAGCAAATAGGTCTTTATCTGACCTGATGTAAAATACTTTTAGTCTCTGTGGTAACACTTGCATGAGAGGTGTCTTTTGGCTTTTGTATTTTGTGTTTTGGTGSGAGGGAAGAGAATGGGCAAAGCTGTGCTGTGCTTTCAGTCATCGTGGTGAAATGATACCCACAGAAATGATTTCTGCATTTATCTGTTTGGCACTTAATAACACCCAAATGCATAAATCACAGCTGAGAGTTAGGAGCAGTGATCACATAGGAAATGTTTCTTGTCCCTTCACAACCTGCCTCTCATGCTGGATTCTGTCCTGCAGCCCCCAGTATGTATTTATATATATTTTTAATTACATTTTCAGGCTCATTTACATGCGCATATTGGCTTTCTGCCTGACTGATATCAAAGAGAAAGACCTTGTGCTCACACCCCACCACACACACAGAGGCAAATTTACACACAGACACACTCAGGCCTGTACATTTCTGAGAATGGAAGCTTCTCCCTTCCTCATTCTTAGAAAAGCTTYGAGTCACCAATAAATCTTTAGGCAACCTCAGCTGATTTGAAGCACTTCAGAAAAGCAGAACATTACAGAAAATGTAGGTTAATCTCTGCTGCACGTCAGAAGTACCAGTGATTCTCACTTGGCTCAATTATGTGAAATGTAATATACAATTTCACTTCCTATAACCTTSTAAGATTTGTCATCAATAGCTGAGTTGCACAGAAAGGCAATTCCACTCCTCCCCGGATAATATCACAAAGTACCAACAGGATGAAGCTGAATCAATGTGGAAACTAAAACAACTTATACACAATATAGACTTCTGTTCCAAGGCCAATTATWTGCTTCTCTCAATTAAACACAAGCAATCAGAACAAGCTTCAGGTGAATGCACTATCCTGGCCAGAGCCTCAATGCCCAGGCTCTTAAAACTGAATTACAACTCTGAAAATCAGATTGCCTCTCAAAAGCCTACATTAACACCACCCATCGTATGCACAGAGTTCTCAAGTACTTATTGCTTTGAGTTTGCTGCACTTATGGTCAGTTCTCTGGTTTAATTCAAAGGATTGTTCTAGAGTTTAAACTTGGRCATAGATTTAAGTTCCCCATGGGTTAAAAAAGGAAAATAAGCTCCTATTTCCTAGTCCTGTGTCTATGAAGCAGAAGGGGCTGCCTGTGCATGTGCACAGAGCCCTGTGGTACAGATTAGATTTCAATAGATGCTCACTATTGGCAGGCTGGAGTGAGGACCAAGCCACATCAGCAATTTCACATGACACCCTGGAAATTGCTACTGCATAACAATAAGCAGCTGATTCAAAAAAAAAGAGAGGGGTGGGGGAGAAAACATTTTTCATGAAGTACATTTGAACTCAGGAAGAGCAATTCCAAATAGAAAAGGAAGTGCTGCCTTAAGTTAAAATAAAATAAAGTAAGTATGTAAAATTATATTTACAGACATATAGGAGAAGTGTGTGATGAGGATTGGATAGAGCACATATGAGTCCATTACACTGAAATAACTGTCTGCTTTAATGGCAGAATGACAAATTTGCATTTCAATTAGCCCAGTTCTGGTTCTTTTTTGTATTTCTTTGTTCTTATCTTAAACTTGCAGCCTATTTTCATCCTTCCCTTACCTCCAACTCCTCTGCATGMACCAGTTGCCCTCCTTGACATCGTGGCCACACGTGCACCATTTACCATGGCCTTGTCTTACCAACCTGCAAATTTCTATCCTTTATTGCTTAAAAATTGTGTTGGTGCTTCAGGTTTTGTTTTGGGGGCAGAGGGAGGCACCATTTTATAACCAAGTACAAAAATGCTGCGTATTTTATCTTTGATCACAAAGAGAAAGGCACAGAAGGAAAAGTTAAAAGCAACTTTGTATGARCATGTCTTTATATTCCTTCATGCTTTCACCTTGAAAATCAAATCTGCAATGAGATGAAAAGAGATTTTCTCTACTTGAGCACAGCAGAAGTGTTCAGACTGATGCAGTACCCATTGGAAATGTCATTTAAAAGCACCATTCCAAACTCTCCTCGTGCTATGGGAAGAAGACATTCCCCTTTGCTCCCACAGATAGAAGRAGTCTGTGCACCAATCCTGAAACAAGGCACTGCTCTGGATGAGCCTCACACATGACAGGAGCCAGTGGAGATTCAGCTCCACCAAACCAGAGCCCCTGACAAAGGTTCCTGTAGAAGCACCACTGAACAGCAACCCAAGTGTCTTCTCAAAAATTAAACCAAACTCTAACTCCAAGATGCAGAGCTCCTACAAAGAACTCAAGTTTCTTTAAAAGGGTGTCCCTACTGAAGTTTTGTRTACATCTGAACAACTGCCTGTTTGCTGCAGGTAGAAATGAGGTATTTCAGTGTGTAACAGGTAGCAAGTGTCATTAGTGTGAAACCAGAAGTGAAATAAAATGGTGCTGTTGGCATAATTCCTTTTTCTGAACAGACAAAGGCATTGTAAGGAAAAAATTGCTAAATCACARGGATAATCATCATAGCTAGCTCCTCTAATGAAGCATCATGGGATTACTGGAGTTATTATAAGAGTCATCTTATTGAAGAAATTCAAAGTTAATTGAAATCAATTGTACTGTTCTGACAGCAGGTGTTTAAGTGGGTAAAATATCAAAGTGAACTCTTTAAAATGGTTAGGATGAATGTAACATTCTCTTTTCAACAGTTAGCCCTGCCAAGTGATACACTGTACAAGAAGAGCAAAGTCTACAGTCAAAGAAAAATGCTGGAATGAAATAGCATTTCCCCTGCCAGCCCAGCAGCTACCAAACAAMATGGGGTTCTAACCCCTCCAGTACACATTTTTGTAGCAGATGTGTGAATTCCATGAATCTTTATCAGGGCAACCTGATAGCAGGCTGAGAGCCATATTTCCATTGCTCCATGAATGTCCTTTCTTACCCTTTTCCTCCAATATGAGATGGGAATMTCAGTGTGCTGTTACTGCAAGCACAGAGTGCTGGGATTGCCATTATGCAAACTACAGTCCTAAGTTTCTCCTCCAAGGAGCTGAAGGTAAAGCCTTCCCTAGTTTTTCCCCCCTCTTTCTACAGATGGCAAAACAAGCAATAGACTGCCACCTGATTTTGCAATTAAAAAAAAAAAAAGGAACTGGAGCTTTCTAGGAACTGGAGCTTTCTGAATTACAATCCAGAGCTCATCTTTACTCTGATGCAGTAAGTTAATTTTATTCTGCAAGTGTTCAGGATTCCCAGCAAAGCCAGCAGGACCTCAATATGCAGAAGAATGGCAAAGCCAAGCTCATATTTAATAATGCCTGTTGTCTCTGTGTTCATGGCCTCAGTGCAGTGATAGAAAAGTTTAATATTGTCCCTGGGAACCCATCATCCTGCCTCCCTGACATCCAGAGCCAGGCATGGATGCAATTCTTGCCACAGCAATAGGGAGGGCTGTGCAGGCCCTGGGTCAGAGTTTGACATCAGGTTCAACTCAATCTGGAAATGCCTTTCAGATTTTACCTGAGTTTTCACTGAAGATTACAACCCTTATTTTACCTTAATCCTTTGGGAAGAGCCCAGCCATATGAAATACTGAGCTCTGGCAATATCAATATTTAACTCATGTGAATATTTAACTCTTTAACTCATGTAARCAATGCTGCCATTTGCAGCCCAGCATGAACAAACCCAAAACCCACTTCCTCCTCTCGCTCAAAACAGAGACAACATCAGCACATCGAGACATCTGGAGCTGAAGCATCTCCAGCAACTTGCAAGAACTGTACTTCAATTTTAAGAAGTCTAACACTTTCCACAAACAGCTTGGCTGGTGATCACCACAGGAAAAATACAGTGATTTCAATTCAGATATAGTACCCAAAGAAAAAACCCAAACCAGCAATAACACAGGCTGGGGAAGTCTGCCTGAAACTCAWGTTGATTTTCTGCACAGATAGTAAATTATGGTAAAGAAATGAGGCAGTGCCCAAGTGAATGGCATGGTGTTTTTCAGGAAGGCATATTTTTATTACTGTGCTCCAGGAAAAGCTGTCTGAATTCAGAGTTCATCATGGTCAGAAACATAGTGGCTCACACTTTTTGTTGTTGAAGACCTGGCTTGCCACCTGACACTGACATCAGTAAGGAGGAACAAGTGAAAAGGAACTTSCAATGGAGGTTAAACACAAAGGTTTGTTTTTCAATCCTGATCTAGTAATTAATAAGAGACAACTTTCTAGAATTAAAAGACCCTTAACAACTCTTTAAGKACATAAAGAGCAAGAAACTCATGCAGCAGAGYACCTCTGGTGTGCAGTTGAGGCCARTGCTGGCTCTTATAATGGCTCTTTTATTTASATWTAAATGCTTGTTGCTTGACAATTTAGAGAAGACTGTTCCTGTAGATTGAAGGTGTAAAACCACTGGACTAACTAACAGAGTCTTCACACATCACATCTTGTTAAAGAAGAGGTAACCCACTTTCAAATGGGATGACAATTAATCCAAACTACAGCATCTTGTGACAGAAGTCTAACTTGTCTTTCTGAGTTAGATGCCAAATGATTGAAGCTGTTGCCTTCCAGTAATGAAAATTATGGATCTACAGTACTTATTTGAAGACACAGAAAAATATTAAAACTATGCTAAATTCTATATTTCTCAATCCCACCAACATAAAAGAAACATTGGTGACTGGCCAGGGATCCTTAATTAGGATGCAACTTTGAATCTAGCTGTGCATTCATAAATTTCCCTCAAAAGCTGAGTTTGTCATTCAGCTCTTTCTTGTATTCATTTGTAACTTGCAAGGAAAGACCACATAGCCACAAATGCCAATGCAAAGTGATGAACAGGGGCACTGAGAGATARCACTCACTCCTGCCATGTTCCTAACAGGTGTAGATGGGAGGTGTTTGTTTGTTTGTTTTCCTGTTYYATCATTAACATGTGCAGTTAAATTGAAATGCAATTTTAGGGTCTTTTGTATTCAGTGCATGCACAATCAAAGGTATACATTATTGAATTATGAATTAGTTGTGCCTAAACAAATCTTTGGGGGATAAAGGAGGAAGGGATGTAAATACATATGTAAAAATAACCTCCTCACTTGAACTGCCTATTTAAATTGACACTGGTGTTTCCATGAAAGTGAGGGCTTGAAACCCCCAAAGAGCTCCATCTGTGGTCTCAGGGGTCCTCACTGCTCCTTCTCTGCATCCTCAAGGACACTGAGTTCATTTACAAGCCAYTCCCTAAGGAGCAGCTACTAATTATAGCAAGTCTGCAAAGTTACACCATGGGTTTGTGGCTTGGCCACGAGCTGAGACCTCCAAACTCATCTCACTTGTGACCTGAGAAAGATTTCAGTGCACACCTCTGGAGGTGGCAGCACAAGGACACCACAGCACCAGCCAGGCTCTTCACCATGAGCTCTTGTTGCACAGGATGTTGAAAACAGTAAAACAAATCGAGGGTTTTGCCTAAAAATAGGAGGTTTTCCTGCTAGGCCAAATTTCCTGYTCACAGAATTGAGGCATTTTATGTTTAATTACTTCATGGTCTGTAGATTTATTTGCGAGATTACRAGAATGGCAAGTCATAAATATACAAGGATTGTTTACCAGTTAGTTTGGATTATACATAAATATGCTGTGCAAGCTTAGCAAAAAYCATTTTGCCCAAGCTGAATCAGGGTGTTCAAACTGCATTTTCAAATGTGTCTCTCTGCCTTATCTAAATTCCAACACGACATATAATAAATAGCTTCTCATTCACTAGGATCATAAAAATTTAAACAGCCTTGAAATAGTTGCTACAATATAGGGGAAATGATCAAATCTGTGTTCCAAATGCCCACTCAGAACAGTAAAAGTGTTTTGATATTTAAGAAACAACACATAAAGATGCATTGTTGCAGGAAAGGCTTTTACCTTATTAAAAAACAAAACCAAACAACAAGGTTTTACCCAATGTAGGAGTATTAGAGTCAACAATTTGCTGTTTTACACTGCAAAACAAGGACTAACAGCCCTTCCATATCATGTAGTGTCAGATTTGCTTTTAAAAAAGAAACTATCTGATTTGATTCTATACAGTGATTAAACATCTTTGTGCTCTGCTGAGTAGGGTATTCTCTCCCCTCCCCCCTCCAAAAATGGCATCAAAGCAATCAAAATGGTAATGTTCAGCATGAATGGGGCCCCATCCCCCACCGGCAAACTCCGCAGACTTTTCTCCATGTTAGGAGSAACCGACACCCCTTCCTCACAAAATGGAAGCTTCCACTACCAAACTGGGAGCGCTGACCAATTCTCATTACAATAAACTGGGGAGGGGAGGGGGGGGTGGGAAGAAGGGTGGCGGTGCAGCCACCGCCCGCAGGCACGCAGCAGCACACGGGCAACTCGGCAACTTTCACTCGGCAACTCCGGCACAACAAAACTAAACACACGCAAAAAAAAAAAAATTAAAAATAAATAAATAAATAAATAAAAGGAAAAAAAAAAAGAAAAAGGGGGTGGGGGACGGGGAAAGCGGGGGAGCGGAACACGTGTCCCCTTTCGCTGTCCCCCCGTCGGGAGGGAGGAAAGGAGGGAGGGAAGGAAGGAGGGAAGGAGGGAAGGGGAGGCTTTGGGCCGGCGGGCGCTGTCCCCAGCCCCGGTGCTGAACGGGGAGCTCGGGGCAGAGCAGCCCCTGAGCGGCACCGAGGGCCCGGAAAGTTGGCGTGGCCGGGATGCAGAGCGGGGCTGAGGCCCGGCACATCTCCCCGCTGGTTTCCCCATGCCTCTCCCACTCTGGAAGTGCCGGCGGAGGGGCCGGGGGGCAGCCGGGAACGGGAGCGGCGCTGTCCGCGGTGCTGCCCCCGCGGCCAAACTTCCCCTCCGGGCTCCTCCCGGGGGTCACGGAAACAGCCGCGAGAAACTTTGGGAAASGAGGGGGGGAGCGGGAAGGGGAGGAGGCATGGAGGAAGGTTTGTTTTGTTTCTCTCCTCCGTTTTGGGTTTTTTTTTGGTTTTTTCCTCCACACCCCCCCCTCCTCTTCCCTGGCAGCTGAAACAGGTTAATCTGTTTTTATTCGTATTTTTGGAAGGGGTAGAAAAAAGTGAAAGTGCCTAAGTGAACTCGAATCAAAAGCTAACACGTCAGATCAGACCAAGGGAAGAGAAAGGCAAGTGGGGAGGGAGGGAAAAAAAAAAAGAAAAAAAAAACAAAAAGAAAGAAATAAAGTGATCAATAAAAATCAGTTCTGTAATTAAACCCAGAAATGGCTCCAAACGGGGCTCCAGCCTCCTCGTTCCCAACTCTTGCTCTGCACATTACACAGAAGTGCACAAAGTAGCCCAAGACAGGAGAATTTTCCATATTCCTAAAACATGTCGACCAACTCAAAATGGACGCCTTTTTTTTTTCTTACGTTCTAACTACTGCTTATCTTTTTACTACTAGTACTGAAACAATTCTTTCCCCCAGCAAGACATCAGAGAATCCGACCTCRTTATGAAAACATGCATTTTCTGACTCTAAGCAAAAGAAAATGGATGTTACATCCCCTGCCGCCAGTATTTTTTCAGCTAACACAGACACTTTTCGGATGTTTAGATAGTGCATCGTAAAAACAAGAAGAAAAACCAAACACAACTGAATCGATCTGTTCCTTACTTGTTTCTCATTAAGAGCTGCTATTCTTGATTGCCTTTCATGGATTTGTTTCTTAAGATCCCCGTTCTGCAAAAACGGCAACAAGACGCATATTAAAGGCGAAGTGCAAACTAACCCCTGTAATGAATAAACTTGCGAGCTAGAAATTGTTCAAAGGCAAAACCATTCCACCGAAGCCGTACAGAAGCATGCACACACAAAACACCCTCCGTAGCAAGAAAACTCAGTGCAGACTACAAAATGAGATCTCTTACTGATAAAGTTTCTCATCCTGCTGTCCCAGCACAACTGCGCTTATTACGGCAGGGATAAAATACTGAAGAAGAGAGGAGAAAAAAAAAAAAAAAAAGGATCTGCATTTACCTGTGGATCTTGCTTCATCTGTGCAACTAGTTTCTATAAAAAAAAAAAATCACCCCCCAAAAAAGGAGGAATTAGAAAGTGTTTCAAGTTTAATGGATTTTTTTAAATGTATGTATGTGTGTGGACGGGGGAGGGAGGGGGGTAAGGAACAAAGAGGCAAGTAAACACTGCGAGTCAGTTTCAAGCAAAGCTCATAAATATTCAAGTCTCGTCCTAATCTCTCCAACACACACACACACACACTCTCTCTCACACTCACGCACACTCACACCAGCACCGACTGCAGCTGACTCGGCATCTCCACAGCACACACACACACACACACACACAGAAGTGAGCCCAACAAGCCGCACAAGTACTTTGGGGAAGTGCTCGCCATTGCGGCGGGGGGCCGGGGGTCCCCGCCGCGCCCGCCCGCGCCCCCTCCCCGGGCCGCTGCGGCAGCGGGGCTGGCTCCGAACATGCACGGCCGGAGCTGCGAGCCCCGAGCGGAGGCCGAGCGGCTGCCTGCCTCAGCGCTTCATTCTGTTACCTGCTGACATTGGATTTCCACTTTTAACGCCTCCTGCAAGCTGTGTAGCTCCATCCCTGCAACTTGCCAGGCACTTTTCCTGCCACTTTCAGATCCGAGTGAAGTTTTTTTTTTTGTTTGGTTGGTTT
>CADDXX010001010.1:45276-64021 GCA_902810485.1 Alauda arvensis | reverse complement strand
CCGGCAGAGGCTACGTGCAAGGACTCATCAGCGGGCACTCGCCGCATCAGGCGGGAGAAGGGAGCCACAGATTTAATGACTGGCCAGCCAAACCCGCCTTTGCCTGGGGAAGGAATCTGCTGGCAGGGCAGGGAGAAAGGGGAAGGGTTAAGGAAGGAGCATCTGCCGAGCTGAAGRGGCAGCCCTGGAGGAGCGGCTCAGTGGGGGCTGAAGGGGCAGCGCCCACAGCTCAGCCCCTGGGGCTGCCCGCAGCCCTCAGCCCCACACGGGGCTCCGGGCTCTCCTGCTCGGCCGGGGCAGGGAGGAATCCCACCGCCTTTGTGCCCCGGAGCTCCYGAGAGCATCCAGCAGCCTGCCYTGGGTGTGTGCGACCACCACCTGTCCCCGTTCCAGGAATGCCCGGTTTTCACAGGAATTACAAACCTCGGAGTCAAAGTGAGATTAGGATTAGGACCGCTCAATTTCACGCTGTAAAAAACCACTGCTGGCCTTGGAAATGCATTCTTAGACATTTTTCCTGTTGTTAACCTGCCTGCAGGGCAGCAAAGCTGGAGAAGAGGCTGGAGAGTAAGGGATATGAGCTGGGGTGGCTCAGCCTGAAGAAAAGGAGGCTCAGGGGGAATTTCTTCTCTCCGTGGAAGTCCCTGACACGAGGGTGCAGCCACGTGGGGCTCAGGCTCTGCTCCCGGGGCAAAAAGCAACGGCACCTCAAGTTTTGCCAGGGCAGGTTCATGTTGGACATCAGGAGGAATTTCTTCATGGAAAGGGTTGTCAGGCTTTGGAAGGGGAGGCGGTGGAGTCTCCACCCCTGGAGGTGGCACTCAGCGCTCTGGGCTGGGTGACAAGGTGGGGATTGTCACAGGTTAGACTGTGTCTGGCCAAGTCAGAAACTGATCCAGCCGACCACTACCCCCTCCGAAAAATAAACTGCTTTTTAAAGCAGATTTTTTCCTCTCCCACATTCCCATGCCTTTGAAGTGCTTCACATYAACACTAGCCATGGAAAGGTGGTCATCTGGGGAGTGACCCACTACAGTAAGAAATTCCCTGTTTCATTGAGGATGACATTTCCCCTGTTAACATTAAAAGAATTTCGATCTCTTTTTTGTTGGCTCCTGTAGTCCAGATGTGTGAAGTTGCACATTTCCACATGCCAAAGTGCTGGTGAGTGTAATGTGTATTAACAACCCTACAGTACCTCATTATACCTTATTCTAATTCTGTACCACCTTCAAGATACAGCTGTACTTCCATGACAAAAAAACAAATTTCTGAACAGTGTTCAGTACAAACATCTTCAGCATTCCACATGGTGACAGCAAGTGCAGCCTCTTAGCTGGAATCAGTGATATGAAAAGCAGACTTCTCATGATTATAATTTAGAGTTAAGAGAAAACTATAACGATTTCATCCACTTGTCAAGTGGGTCCAATAAGGAGTCTCTCATATTTTTCAAGGGGCAAACCCCCATCTTTTCCCTAGTRGAACAGCCCCCTGCATGCTCTGGAAATAAGCATGTATATGACAGATCTAGAAATAGTTAGCTGTCATRGCAATGGATGCCCAGAATAACAGAYACCCCCTCTGCCTCTCTGCCTTCCTCTTCCTCTCCTACTTACTGACCATCCTGGATGACCCTGTTTGCACAGCTGGATCCTAAAGGGTGACACTGGCAGTGAGCCTTGACTGCCAGATTTACCAGGGCATGAGCTGTGTGTGCAGAGATAAACCAGAGTGGCTCAGCTGCCAAGGCACTCACAGAGCTGCTCTGCTCCATGAGCACTTGGTGGCAGCAGAATTGTCAGAGCCCAGGTCAGGCTGACCAGGGCAGGACAAGGAACATGTGCTGTGGAAATAGGGCTGAGGAAACAATGGAACAGTGCAAGCTTTCCTCYAGCAGCCCTAAGAAAACATCTTCCYTATGCCAAGATGAACTTCAAAGTGTAATCTTTGCATTTTCTTAAAAAAATCATCCAACTCCTACTTCTTTCTCTCTCTTTTAAGGACATCAGTATTTCTCAGTCATAAAAGAGCCTTTGTAATGTATTCATTTTGTGAGTCCTTTTGTTACCTCCATATAATTCTCCCAGAGAATTATTACCACAGCCATTGTTACACAATCCAGTTAAAGCAGTTCTTCTGTGCCTCCTTCTCCTGCTACAAAATGAAATGTTTGAATGAAGAGCTACATTCCTCAAGAAAATGAGCTCTCCAAAAGGAAGGTAATGRGAGGTACATATTAATTAACAATGCTAAATTGTGTGCTGGTATTTATATCACATTGACATACTAGGAATGGAGAAAAAGAGAAAATAAAAGAGTTTATTTTCTCTGGCACAGGCCATGTTATTAACATAAAACAAAAATAGAAACAAAACTCCCAAACTAGGAATATACAAACCCTTTCTCTTATTCATTTTCTCTGCAGAAATGAGTGAGCATTTCCTGCCAGTTGATTACTCCCCAGATGATGCTACATCCCTGACCCCCAACAAGTGAGAAATTCTCAATCCTCTCCTCAGAATATCATCATCTCCTACCAAGGACATCTTACTTTGGTTTCTGCATCACTGGAACAGGCAGAAGGATTACAAAAGCATTCCTGGACGTTGGTTTGAGACAACCCTGCCTGCTTTTTAAAATTGTGGTGACCTTTKCCCCCCTCTCCTCTTAGTCCTCAAAGGATGGCATTCATTGGACCACAAAAATGATAAAAATGCTGTTTTGGAACAAGGAAATCCACAGAATTTGTCACTTATTAAAGATGCAAAAGAGCCTGCATCCTAGAAAAGTACAGACATAAGCACACACAGCTGGCTCAKGGAAGCTCATGCATTTATATTACAACACTTGAATAAAATTAAGCACTTTGCACAAATCTAAATTTTGATTGTGTGAGTGTCTTCAAAAGGCACTATTGTTCACAAAATAAACTGCTGACCCACAACAAAGTCTTTATGGCTGCTGGATCACTTAGACCAAGCCATCTTTAAAGGGTCTCTACTTTATAACCCCATAAGTTAAAGACTTGACATCTGATTTCTTTAAGTGCCTTCATGCTTTAGCTCCTTTTTAAGCATTATGAAAAATCCATCTGCTTATGAAAGCAACAACTGAAAATGAGCAGTTACACTGAAAATGGAGAAATKAAGAACTCAACTTGTTCTACAGCCATGGAAGGTGCAACACTGCAAACTCCAAAGGTACAAAAAGCTCATTAATGGGGTCCACAGAAAACCAAGAAATGGTTTACCAAGGACAGGATAAAAGAAAGGGACAGTAAAAAACACATCATTTTCAAATGCACATTCATTTTCTCTACCTCCTCACTACTGACTTTGGGTTCACTTTTCATGTCCTGGAGTTTGGATGTGGGCAAGGAACAAACTCACAGCAAGCACTTTGGTGATTGAGAGCCCAAAAAAATCCCACCAGTTATAAATAAACTCAGCATTCCTTGGAATCTTTTTTAAATTCTTAAGGAAAAAAAATTCCCCAATATCAGAAATGCCCTACAGAGTTTCAGAAAAAGTGAGCAATGCAGCCCTGCAACTGCCAGGTGCATTGGAGTTGTATTTTAATAACAGGATTGCACTTGTGTCTGAAAACACAGTACATGCACTGTGAAGATATTTTAGAAGCTGTGAAATTAGGCTCAGCTATTGAAGTAAAGAATTGTTTAATGCTTTGTCTCCTCTGCCCAGCAAGAGTAGAACAGCAGGAGAAATCTCCACTGGGCTTATCTACTTTGCCACATTTCTTCCCCAGCACTGACTGTTCACCTCTAGGCACATTAAAACACTCAGCACACACATTCCCTTGCTCAGCCCTCTCCATGGGCTTTGTGCTYCCTCACAATATAAACTTCCTGCACTGTCACATTGTGTTGACAAGGCAGCTGTTTTCCTAATAAATATGTGCCTCCAGTGTGGATTCTGTAACACCTTCTGCAAAGTTTATAAAGCCAGCTCTCTGAGCACAGYAGATGACAAAGTTCAAAGGTATCATCTTTAAGAGGAAAATGGGCTTTAAAGGAAGGCCTCACAATAGAAATAATAATGATTTTTGTTCATTTACCAAACTAGGGAATACAGGGAAGAGAGTATTTTAGGTTAATATGAAACATTTTTTGTTTGTCAATTGGTTTTTCAACGGGGAAGTAGAGAAACTGCATATGGTGATCAAGGGAAAGCTGCTGTCCAAACTCCATGGTTTTCAGCTTTTAAAATTGTATGTGTCAAAACATTTAGAATGTGTCAAAACAAAGCCTTTTGGATTTTAAAGTGGATGTATTTTTGGAGAGTGCAACAATTTAAAATATTCAGCACTAATCCACAGAGCATTTTGCTTTAGGAGGGTTCACATCTCCCAAGTGCAGCTGGGAGCTGSTTTTTGGCTGTCCTTTGTGCACAGCTGGGGTCACCACGCTCTCAGTGTCTCACACACTTCATTCACTCAGGCTTTACCTGGCTCACTGCTTCTGGCAGTGCTTCTCCAGAGCAGCCACCACCTTTGCTGGCCTCTGCAGTTCAACAACACAAACACTTCTGTCCAGGGCAACCTGACTTTCCTTGAYTTTTCTGACTCAGCAGCACCCAGCCCTTTCCCTGTCTGCTCAGGAGGGAGCACACAGAGCCCAGTGAGCCCACAGGTCCCACAGCAGGCAGCAAAACTGTGATCAAGAGCTCTGAGTCCCTGAGCAGGGAGAGCAGTGAGCAGTTACCACTAGATGGCTTTGCCCAATTCTCACTAGCTGAAGTGACTGATTCAGCTGACCCAGGTAACTCAGCCAAGCCAAGCTTCCTCCTGAARTCAGGAGCAACTGCTGGATCTGTGTCATCTCTGCTGTTAAAGCTCTTACAGCTACATATGTGTGCTATTAAAATATTTAYTATAATAGCAGTGGCCCAAAATACACAGAGAAATGACAGGAGGTAAGAAAACTGCAGATCACTTGGACTGTTTACATCAGTCTCATCACAAGGGATGGTGAAGCTTTTACAAGGGTGATTCCTGCTGCTCTGCTCTCACTCTCCAGCATCTGATGCTTCACCCTCTCACCTAAATTCACCTGTTTCAGCAGGGATGTGCCAGTTCCTGCCTCCTAAGATTTGGTTCAGTAAGATTATTGCCTTGGAAGGGAGAGTAGATCAGGAAGATCAGGCTGTGCTGGTATAAAACAAATTAGTGACAACAAGCTGGGCAATTTGCAGGCAACACATCCCCAGCACTGGAAGGAGTCAGCCAGGTATTTTCAGGACAGTAAAATCAGGGGCAGGTTCTGCCATCAGATTTTATGCCTGAGCATCTATTCCTGAGCATCCATCCCAGGAGACAGCCCTTCAGAGACTCCTTCAGCAAAGCCATCCCTCAACACCCTACATTCAGCAGCAGAGACAGAAAACATCCTGTCTGCTCCCAAACACCTGCAGGACTGGAACAGCCCAGCCAGTGACTCACATCCAGCCTTTCTACTTATAAAAAAACATAAACAGCTAATCACACTTTGACAAAATCAGCATTTTTAAAAATATCCAAGGCAGATGCTTTGTCTGTTCWGCAGCAGTGTCACCCARCTTATGGAAGTGGGCAGAAATGGCAGAATCAGAGATTTCCAAACAAAGGCCCTTTTGGGGCCAATGTCACTCAGACACTTCCCTCTTCCCTCACAGTTTCTGTGGATTTGTTACATTTTCTGGTTTAATTTGGGTGAATTGCAAGAAGAGGTGTGAAYTATCTTCCAGTGCCATGCTCAAGTCTTTGTTTTGAAAGGCCAAAGTGACCATCTGTGCAATCTTGAGGGAACAGGAGGAGCAGATTCACCTCACAATTAAGTGTCCCTTTTTGTGTGAGAAGTAACAATACCTCTCAAAGCAGCCAGCCAATGAACACTCMCAAGCCAGCATAAATTTATAAACCTGAACTGATGAAGACAAAGACAATCACAAAATAAAAAGTTCTGCTCCTGTAGTGAGATGAACCCAGGTGTGATCATCACAGCACCAGCAGCAGGGAAATCTCTCCCCAAAGCATCCCATGGGCTGCAGGAGAATCTCACACTCTGGGGAGCCACAGGCTCCTCAAAATGGCTGTAAAACAGATTGTACTTATCCAGCTCCCACTTAATGTCCACCCAAGTGAGAACCAGAGCTTACCCGAATTCACATAAAACTTGATGCTTCTAACAAAAGTATTCCCCAGAATAATGCCTGGGTCCCTGCCACTTGGCAATCCTCAGGTGCACACTCCAGTGAAATAATTAGAGGGAAGCAGAAAAAGAGGAAATCTCTTCATAATGTTATATGTTTTAAGTGTTTCCTTAATTTAAATSGATCTGCTTCCCAAACAGGCAAGGATTAAAATGAAAGAATAAATCAAAAGTCCTTCAAAAATAACAGTGTGATTAGACCTCTCTGACTTCTGCTTTTCCCTTTGTCTTGCTGGAGCCCTGTTCAGCTCCATTACTTTGTCTTGTTATCCTCTGGCAAGGTGTGGGGAGAAATAACCATGTCTTGGAGAGGGATCTTCCTCCTCACTAATGCAGGCAAGGCCCTGGTGTGAAAGCTTTCAAATCTTGGGCACGGGAGAGGGAATTTCAGAGCAGTGACCAGTAGTTTGTTACATCAATTCTTTTTGCMTTGAATTTTCTCTGAATGCTGCCCACGTACTGGAATATGTTCCCAAGAGTTGCTAACAGCAAGATGGYTCCCCAARACAAGGAGCATTGACATGCAGAGTAACTGCAGCAGTGCAAATCATTTTGTCTTGTCCTACATAAATCCTTCCACTACAAATCCATTTTTATAGGTTTGCATGCTTGATTCTTTCACCTCGAACTTCTTCTCACAGCCAAAACCAAATACATTTCAAATTTTCCTTAGGGATCAAAACTTATTCTCTCTTTCAATTCACACCAAAAATACAGCTGACCCAGWTACCATTGAGATGCTCAGTCAGGAATCAGCTGGGGAAAGCAGGATGAATGACATCCTGGATCAAATGCATAATTAAGGCATACTAAATACAGCTGGCCATCATTTTTCAAAGGAAGAGGATTTTATATAGCTTTTTGTAAATCAACATCTTTCAGTATTTTTTATTAAGACTCTCCAATATCCATGCACTTAAAGTTATGCTGGAAAAATGAAAAAGCAGCAAGGCAGTGATTTTGGTGTTCTACACCAAGATCAAACCACCACTGCCCTGACACTCCAAATGCTGCCCCAGTGTAAGTTCACTCTCTGGTTTTTACAAATGTTCAGGAAGCACTGGYAACAGAGTGCAGCCCAGGCAGGTTTTGATTCTGCAGCAAGTATTCTCTGTCCTCCTGCAGCTGGGGCAAAGCTGGAATGAGGTGCACTGGCTACTCTGATGAAAACAAAGGGATGTTTGTTCAGGAGCCTGCACATTCTCAGGACCTCAGTGGTGCTGAGAGTCCAAATGAGGCACAGCCCCAGTTTTAGCTCCTGTAGCACTATGTACACCCTGTGTGGCATGACCTTTGCAAGGCCACTCCTGGTTTGGTATCTGCCATGATACGGCCCACTGCCCACAATACTCAATTCTCCAACCCCACTGAACATGATTTTTTGGCTGGAGAATCTCAGCTGTATCACACAGTCAGAGAGTGAACTTGTAAAGACAAAAATCCCAGGTTTTCCCTGGCTACCAAGAGCTGCATGTTTCTGCTCCCTGCAAAACTACTTTCCCTGTAGCCATCTAGTGGAATGCAACCAGAATGTTCCCAGTCAGGGAAACATGGAGAGAGAGGGTTAAGGCAGGCATTCAGAAGATCTCAGTACACACAGAAATCAAACAGGCAGCAACCTTGCTGAAAGGCTTCCTAAAGCATCATTTTCAGCTGCACAGTAGCAATTTTATGAGGCAAACTCTTCTCTTTAGGAAAAGATCCCAAATGTAATAGGCTGGKTTCTCCTATCAGCTTGGCTCTACTTTGCCATAACCCTGTTCTGCATTAATGAGCTTGTTTCTGATTACATGTAAGTAAATGAGGTGGGAACAGGGCAAATTATGTGCATATWGAGCTGCTTTCCTGAGTAATCTTTTTTTTTCAGACCCAGAGAGTGTCTATTTGAGATAGGTGTAAACAACTAATAGAAAAACTAACCCAGTGCTTGGCTAATCCTGGCTTTGTTCCTCCCATTAGCACAGGCACGGGTGGCCCCAAAGGACTGARATTTCCCTGCAGCTGGGAGTAGGTGTGCACTGATCCATTCAGGAAAATCCCTACTCTCTTCCAAGGGCAAAGGAAATGCACAAAGTACCACAGCAAATGAATAAGGAAACCATGAGGAACAAGTGGGATAATTCTTTAGCTAAGTGAGGGGACAAAACAGAGTCAGGRCACAGTGTACACTAGCCAAATACCTCTTTTTTCCCCCACATACTAATAAAAGAATGCAAAGCTACACTACCTGTCCTTTCACCTGGTTCCTTCTTCACTCCAGCACTTCCATCTTCATTGCCAGCTGGCTTCACAAGAAACAAGTCACTCTGAAAGAATGCCAGATGCTTCACTGAAGGGCAGCAGTGGTAACTCAGTGTTAATTCTGCTCCTACTTCCACTCACTTTTCAGACTAGAGCAATTCACAGCCATGTTCCTCCCACAGTTTTTCCAYGTCTAAGAAAAAAGAAATGGCAGGATTAAAACCCACTAGAAGGTGGAATTATTTTACTGTAAGTTTGGTCTCATCATGCAAATTTTGACATTAACAGTATTGGCCTGCTGAACGACTTCTCCATAAGATAAACACTAACAAGCCATCACCTCATGTGGTTTTGTCCAATTTACAAGTGCTGTGAACTGTGATGGTTTCACACCAAGGTCTGGGTTATGCCAAAACATTACATGACAAGAAAATATGGTTGATTATTTGAGAAGGCTTTTGAGGATAAAAGGCACCCATAAACTGCAAAATGAGTGTTATTGAATCTGTGCAGAGCTGAATTGGAAAGGTGAAAATACCAGCCTTACCAGTGCTTTCAGATCATTGAAACTAAACATTGAATTAAAATTCATCACTTTAACATGATTCCTCATGCTGAAAACCGTATTTCTGAATGATGCCAACAGAGCAAGAGGCTAGCCCTGCATAGGAAATGTGTAAGAAGGTTTCAGACTGGAAAGCAGGAGGTTCATACTACTTTATTCTGTGTTCCCTTTTACTCCACAAAAAGCTGGGATAACTGGACAGACTTAGATTGTGTGAAGAGCAAGTTACTCTCTAGGCAAAGCTAGGATTGTAGAATTTGTCCTTTAGAGGGTGACTTGTATTTATACTTGGAGCTCTTTTTCCCATCCAAGATAGTCCCATAATAGAACCAATTACAGATTCTCAATTATTTGAGGTTGCTRGAAACACAAAGGTCTCAGGTTTTATTTTTCTCAATTCCCAGGGTTTACTTGCACAATTTCCATTAATATTGATGTGAGTAAAATACCTCAAAAATCCCAATGCACACAAAAAAAGAATAGACTCCTAAGTGAATGTCTATTATCAAAYGACAAAGAGCTGCAGTCTTTGCAAAAGCCAGCAAAGAGTTTTCTGTTTAATGCCTAATAAGTGTCCTATTATCCATTTAGTTCAATTACATTGAATGAGTCTGGTTYTTGCAAAGCCTTTCACTTTGCCACRGTGAGGATGGGAGGCTGACAAGAAAGATGAGGCACAGTGAGCTCTTGGGCTGTTACACGGATCTCTCCTGCACCTCAGTGAGAGCCGGATCCACTCATTAGCACAAAGGAGAAGGCATGACAATAGCCCCCGGTGGAGCCCTTGAGGTGCCCAGCTGACAACGATCCCACTGAAAACCTCTTGCCATCAAAATGGTTTTATTCTCATCCATTACTCAATCTTCAGGGACTCAGACAACAAGGAGGAAACGGCTCCCTCCTGAACTGCTCTGAGGAATGTAAGACAGTGCTGAAAATTTAAGCCAAGAGCTACATGGTTTTTTATATGCTGCTTAATTCTCAGAAATTGGCTTTGCTGGTTTTCCACAACAGTGCCTTTTTCTTTTATGAGACATCACTTTTTTTTTAGGACAAGGCCTCTGTGGTGCCACAGAATGGGACACAAACACACTGTGCTTTCCAGCAGAGAAAGTGCTTTCCATCCAGAGGTTTCTCAAGCATCAGTGACACCACCATGAGTTAATTCATCTTGCCCTACCAAGACGGTCAGTATTTCGAAAGAGGGAATGCAAAACAATTACTGATTTCAAAAACAGTTCATAGTATTTTAGTATAAGCTAAAAGATGGAGTGTAGGAGTGGAGTTCAGTTTCATCACACCTCATTTTTCAGATTTCATGTGCTAGCAATTCATTCAGCCTGCAGAAGAACAGTATGATTATAGACATTCTTCTCTGGAAGGAACTCACAAGGATCCTCAAGCCCAACTCTGACCAGCAGCAGAAATCTTACACAGGCATTTTTTCCATTCAGTAAATCATCCAGTTGCTTTAACTGTTGAAACACACATGTATGCAGTGGAGTGTCATTAGTCTTTAGAARCCCCCTTAATATATTGGGCAATAATTAAATTAAAAATTTGCTGCTTTTGTTTTTTGGTTTTGCTTTTTTAAAATGATGTATACCATGAGAGTAACTTCTGAGACATTACAACACGTCTGGTAAACCACAAGAAACTAAAAYATTACATTGGTAAACACACACATACATAAAGATATGGCCTGCATGTATGTATATAAACACATATGGCCTACATATATGTATATAAATACTTCATACCCAACATGGGTATTTGAATTTATTGTAGGGATTGGATTAAAAGGTGTTGCCCTACCTTACATAGTTACTCTGACACCATCCTGTCTTCTCCCAGGTATTACTGTCCTAYCCCAAGAAACAAGCCTTCTTTGAGAAGTCACAATTTGTTTTAATACAAACAAATATTCAATTAATAATCCCCAAAACAACTTGTGTGCAGGTACTCCAAGTGTGCAGGTTTCTTTTGCTCATTAGAGCCAAGTGCTGTCCATGTGTTCTTACACATGGAATGCACTTTTGTCTCCCTGCTGCCAGCACAGACCTACCCCTCAGCACACAGAATCCTTCTTGATTTCCCTCATGGGAAGTGCTCAGCATTCTCCTCTGCCCTGTGGGAAACCAAATTACCCCTTTGGGGTCCCTAGAGGCTCAGGACCCCAAGGGTCTTGGGACAGAGCCAAAAGAGCCAAAAATAGCTATTCCTTTGATCTAACTCCCTGGAAAACACTGCCAAGTCTGAGAGGAGAGATGCAGATGTGGGTTTGATTGGTGTGATTTTTGTTAGCTCACAGAGTGAAAAAATAGAAGTTTTAGATGTTACTGTATAGATAGAATGGGGTAAAGATGGAGGAATCAGGGTGTATTTTTGTCCTTTTCCTGCTTCTTCTTCCCCTCCATCTTTGCAGGGGTGGGAGCCTTTTCTTGATTGGGTTGTGGTGAGATTTCACTGTCTGACATGGGTCACAGTTACTGGTACTTAAAGGAAAACATTGTTAATGTAGTTTAGATTATAAAAGTTCAGCTGCCATTTGTAGGAGGGTCAGATTCTGCTTTTCTGCCTTCCTGGGAACATCACACTGGACTGAGAGAACTTTTAGAGACAAGAAAAGAATAAACAACTCTGCAAAACAACTGCAGGGACTCCAGCTCTCCTTCAAACTCTATCATCAACTCTCAGGGTGCAAAAACACCTCAAAACCTGAGGCTGACAGTGGCTATGATCCACACAAAGCCTGCAGTTCCAGTCTTGTGAAAATTAGCTGTGTGCCATGAATACACAAGTTGAGATACTACATAAACTTCATGAAAAATTCTGGCTGGAGACAATAATGAGAAGTTGCTGCTTGCATGTGTAGCAATGTTCTTCCTCAAATGCCTGTTACTGAGCAGAAAGACATTTCAGATAGGAGCTGTAAGAGTGACAGCCTTGAAGAAATGTCAGTGGTGGGAAAAGTATCATGTTTACATATATATGAATATAGGAACATTGTATTGTGTATATATATATATATATATTATATATGAATATTGTATTTACGTATATAAAAAGTAACACTGAAAATCAAAACCAGCCAGCAGCTCAGTRTACTTAATAACCAGCAAATTATCATTTGAAGAAAACAGAATACTCAGAATAGAGAGAAGATTCTCAAATCCCATACAACCAGAAAGTCTATCCTTAAAAGTACAGATGCACTCCTTCAAGGAGGAGCTTGTGCAAATCAATAACCATGTAACTYACTGCAGAAAACAGCATCAAGTGCTAACAGTAAAGAAAAGTGCAAGGTTGTGTTGCTCCTGGACTATAATGCTGGTGACAAAAGTAGATATTGTATAAGGCTGGTCCAGCTATAGCCAGTATATGAAAAAGGGGAATACACAGATGCATTCAAAAGTAAAATACATTCAGCACTGCACCAGGATTGAGTATTGTTATCATTCATGCTCTCTACTTCCAATACAATGTCTGCATATTTCTTGTAGACAAGGCCCAGGGGGAAGAGAGAATTCAAATGAGATACACTGCAGTTTGGCTGTGTGAGTCTGTCTGATTAGGCTTTCATATATTCTGGAAGATTTACAAATGGACTGTGTGCCTTTATTTTGAAAACATCCTTGTCTACATGACAGCCAGCCAGCCCAAAGCTGCTGCCCTTACAAGGACACTTGTCCTGGGCATAGGAAGGTGAAAAAATATTGACAACRCAGTTCAAAATCTCCCAATTTCTCTACAGCAGGAAACATGAGACAGCCTGGAGGTTTTCAAGAAGCTCAGCTAAATAAATATTAAACACCTATTSTGTTAGCTTGGAAAATGAATTCAGTTATGAAAACTTAACCAGAACCAAACATTCACCTTTGCATTTTTTCCTGTACCTCCCTCACAAGGCTATCTGCCTTCTGACAATGTAATTCAAAGTGTTCCTGCAGTGTTCACAGGTCACATCACCTCACATTCCCTTCACATCAGCAGCCACTGACAAGCTCTGGGACCTTCACATCCATCCCCAAGTGCCACAAGGAAGGCAGTGAAGACTTTCAAMAAGCAAGTCCCCTGCTGCCCTCATGCATGTTGGGTATCAGCAAGTGCCAGGAGCTGCTCCCCAGTTCCTTTTCCTGTCAAGGCCATTGTCACAGCTGTGTCACCTCACTGCTGCACMCACAAAGGTTTGCCTTGTGCCCAGCTTCCCTGTGGAAGCATTTATCCCTTGCTWCATTATAACCTTTCCAGATCCTGCYAGGAAATGCTGCCTTGCTCCCAGTTTTCTTCATGATCTCAGGTTTTCTGCCCTTTGCTCACCTGTCTTGGCTCTGGAGATGTCCTGGGTGCTGAGAGGTGCCCAAAGGGACAACTGCACCTCCAGTGGCCTGGGCTCTGGGGCCACCAAAAGTTCCCTGGGAGGAGCAGAGCAGGCTGGGGGTTCCCTGGGACAGCCCCTGTCTGGACAGGACAGATAGTAAAAGCTTGTCCTGCTTGCAATCATGTCATACTGAAATCCCTGCTATCTCCTGCTTGGCCTCTTTCACTGAAGTATTTTTCTATACTGTGTGGATTATTCTACATGATGCACTCCTCTAGCTTCTGCCTTCTGTAGTACAAAGAAATATGGAATCAAAGGACTTTAGTCAGGCTGAAGGAATTCTAAAAGTCTCCATTCTTTAATTTCCTTAATCCACTTCTCTCCACTAATTGGAATTAAAGACATCTTCTGAAATAATGCAAACATTGCATATCTTGTGGACAGCATTCAGCTCCATAATTAATTTGCACATACCCTCTGGTATTTGTGGATTCATAATTCATATTCTTGTATTACTAACCAGGGTGGTCTACACAAAAAGAGCTTCCACTTAGAGCTCTGTCCCAGAGTTTGTGAGGCCATCCCCCTGAAGCAGCAGAATTGTTTCTGCAGCCAGCTGGTGGAACCTGATCAGGAAACTCAATGAATGGAAACCATCCTGGCAAAAAACCAAACAAGTATTAACCCAAACCAGTTCTCCAATGTCAGCTGCAAAAGCACCTGCCAACACAGAGGAAACAACAGCTTGAGCTGGGAATAGGCAGTGGAATTACCTTTTCCCTTCTGGCAACAGTACCAGTTTACAAAACTCAGCGCTTTTTTAATTCAACAAGGCTTACAGTGTTAGCTGCACACAGACAAATGGTTGAACACCTTCTTAGGGAAGCCCACAGAAGAGAACCCTATCAGAAGAGAATCAGATGGATGATCTTTTCTCATTAATTTATGATCAATATTTTGTATTTTCTTGTGTTGGTTGTTTGGGGATTTTTAAAATGGAAGTTTTCCCAACGATCCATGTGATGCAACATGGGACTAAACCATGACTCAGCTGAAGAGCCTGAAGGGAGAAGTGGTGTTACAGAGGGTACAACTGACAATAGTAACTTCTAGAAACTTCCTTTCTGACCTCCCTGCCTCCTCAGCCTGAAGGAAGCACGGAAAGAAAATGACCCTCGCTGAGGGGAGATAAACAGTGAAACCCCAGTACTGAGTCACTGAACGAACCTCACAGAGAAATACCCACACTTGTTTGAAGTTTCAAATGTTGTTCCAAAGTTTCTCACCGATTTAGAACCACCTCCTCAATGCTCCTTTCCACTTTCCCCCATCCCATCTGAACCTTATCTCCCAAAAATCGCACCTTCAACTACATTTAAAGACAACACATAACACTCAAACAGAACTGTTAAGGACACTTTTGGGGACCCAGTCTAACTCAGAGTGATACTAGGAAGATGTATCCGTTTTATCAGTGATTTGATTTAATTTAAAGGAGAATTGTGTGAGACTCCAAGATGCTCAAGTGTAAACGAGGAGCACTYAGAGCAATGAATGCTGCAGGGGTGTGGAACAGTCCCTCGGGTAAGATTTACCTCGAATTGTGTGTAAAGCTCCCCTCCAAGAAGTGCAACAATTTAAACGCAAAATTCTGGATTTACTTTATGACTAAAGAGACACATTTTTCTCTTGCTCTCTTACAGAAAAAACAAACAAGCATTTTTCAAAAAATGGGACTTCCACAAGTGAAGTATTTTCCATTATTTCTCATGTAGGGGGAAATACTACAGACATCACGTGGGTATCCCAAACACACACAGGGATTTAACAAATACCCAGCACATATYTTCAGTGTCCTGACACCTGCAGAGTTTTGCAAAAATTTAATATCTTCCTAAGGTTAAAGCTCATTAAAAGTCCTCTTCCTTTATTAATCTGTTGCTCTGCTCTTCTGCTTATTCATTGATATAATTGCATCTCATACCATAAAACAGGACTGTATCTTGATAATGATGCCTAAAGAGAGCTTCCCAAGCATGAATAAAAATGTTTTGAAACGTTTTCTSTACTTTTGAAAATTATTAGAAAGCATTTCCATTACAAGCTTATAAATAAAATTAATTTCCTTTAAAAAAACCCAACAAACAACACATGAAATTTCCCCCATTTGGTAAATGAAACTTCTTCCCCTCAGTTTCCTTCCTAAAAAATGACAAAGCCAAAAAGGCATTATCCACTGAAACCAAATTCAGGGAAGGTGTATATAATGTGATGTATTTACATGATGTATTTACATGTACTGAATTTCCTGACTTTATCATAAAACAAGTTAATAGCACAAAAAGAGCTTTTTCAAATTCATGGAGATATTTCCAGTCAGGTGAAAGGCAGATAAAAAAACAAACTAAAGAGCAAAGCACTGGTCTAAATCCCTTCCCTTGTACCTGGGTGAACAACAAAATTATTTATCACCTCATTTAAAAAGCCAAGTACTCCAAAACAAGAAAATGAGTATTTAAAGACCCTATCAATCTTAGGCTGCACACATCGTAGATGCACCATTATTTCTAGGGATAAAAGAAGTCTACTTCATCATAACAAAACAGCCTTCACTACAAAAATCAGAATAAACATTATTCTGTATGTAAACATAGCATAAAAAGCCCTGGAAAAAAAAAACAAAAACAACATGAAAGTATGCAACAGTGGCTGAAAAAATAAAGAGAAATGTAAATAATTTCTCTATAAAACARAATTAAAACTGTTCCTCTTGGATGGCAGATACAGTGTTATTGTCAAAAAAGCAGGACATAWAAATATTTTAGAACAAATCACTCCACAGAGAGTTTTTCTGAGCTGAAAGGACATGTCCATCCACACCAATGTGACCATGCCACAGTAGACATCAACCAAAAAAACCTATGGTGTTCTCCAAACCAGCTGCAAGTTCTGCCCCAGGACGGTGCTGCATCCCAAGGACACCACACACTGCTGGAAAAAAATGCTTTGCACTTTCCCTTACATTTGGCAGAATTTTTAGATCCAAAAAACCCATGCAACTGAGCACACAAGGCTGCTTGCTCACTCAAGGAGAGACTCCAGTCCTACTGCACACCTGCTCCAAAAAATGAACATTTTCTCCTTGCCCTTTATATTTTCCACTGTCCTAATGTTTCTCATCCAAACAAAATCTCATTGAGTAGCTGATCTATTCTTACTCAGCAGAGCAAGAGTGGTGCTGATGGCAGCTTAAGACCTCAGATCACAAGAATCCACAGATTTTAAGTGTTAAATTGAGCAGAAATGAGCTAAACTGAGAGAGGACAACCTCAGCACTGAGTGCCACTTGTGCACCAGGTTTCCCCTGGGCAGTGTGTGAAAGCAAACCAGTGAGGGATTCAAACTCAGAGCCACAATTTCATTGGAAAATACAAATCAATGCAATAGTACAGGAACAYTGCCAGAGCCCAACCTGCCAGCCAGAATGGAAACAGTTTAATTTTGGACAAAGCTTGTCAACTTGTCCTCAATTTGCAATTTTTGCYTTTGTTTGCCAACAAAAACTTTTCAAGTTAATATGAAATTTTCATTTTTAGACTATTTTACACAGCCACCTCTGGCCACTGTTGTGCTGGAGATGAGCACARCACATCAGAAATAGTTTATGGCAAGGACAATCCTATTAAGAGACAACAAAAATGACAATTGTGCTCGTTGCTTCCATGAGTATTTAAAATATGGGAGCTCTGATCCATTTTCCAACATTCTCCTCACTGGGGAGAACAGCTCTGAATCAGAAGAATTAAAGAAAATAAATTGAAAATACAGTAACGAGGTTTCAGGCTTAACTTTACATAAATTAACAGATAACAACTGGAGTCAACACATCTTATAGGCCACTAGGAGAAATCTTCCCCTTTTTTTACCCATATTAATCAGAAAGTTTATTTTTAATGCAAACATTAATTATTTTCTAAGAATTGCATTGACTGCTATTTCCATCAAYTTTTTGTTRTTTTAGGGMAAGACCCAAAAAGCCTTTTAAATAYAGTTATTTTGAGRCACTTGGGTTTTTAACAATTTATAGGTAAACGCCACAAACCAGAGACAACGACAAAAGGAAAACTTCTAATAAAACTCAAACCCTGGATCAACACTGAGTTTGTCMCCTGGTATCTGCCAACAGAAACAGGTGCCAACCTCATATTATCCAATATTCAGCAGGGCTGAATATTTCAAATAATCAAGTTTTTTTTGCTTAGTGTAGATGAGGAGTCCTTATACGACAGAACAGCCATGTTTCCAGTTAAAATACTTCGTAGGAATTCCTCAGAAACCTTCCAAGCAAATACACATGCATAAAAAATATCAACGGGGAAATGCCTGGAACCTTAATAAGTGACCCTAGAAAGTTCCGTATTGAAAGAACATTTAATAAATGGACTTTCCCTTCAGCACTGTGAGTGGCTAAGGAAGAGTTGACAGCTGAAGCAATTTTAAAAGCTACACTTCTGGAATAACCAAATGCGCTAACAACGGAGAAAATGCTTAAATTAAAAAACTGATTTTTTTTAAAAGAAGACCTTTTCATTTTCTTGTTTCTTACATTTCAGCGTAATATCTGCACTGGACTTTCTTGGTTCTTTTCAGGGAACTGCACTGGGCACGCCTCATCCCTGGAGGCCGCGGCCAGCCCCTCACCGCCTCATGCCTGCGGCGATGCCATCACACGGGCAGTGACCTTTTCAGCTCAAATCSACTGTGTCCTGGCAGGGCAGCGCCGGATTCTTCCTTCTGCCCCCCACTGGGACAAAATCAGCATCTTTTTGTCAGCTTTCAGGCCCAGGGGAGCTGGGCAAACCCYCTGCCTCCGGCCGACCCTCACCCTGTGGCGGCGGCCTTTCCGATCAGCACGGAACACGCCACCGTTCAGCAGGTTTCTGGACTAGGCTTTCTTACAAACCTAGTGCACACTGMTTATAATTAATATCCTGATTAGTGCTCATTAAAATGATTAAAAATTGACGAGGATAGCGAGCCAGCGGCAGGGCTGAGCAGCCGGGATAGCCCGGGACAGCGCAGGGCACGGCCGCYCCTCAGGCGCCCTCAGCGCCTCTCGTGAGGGGAAATGGTGAGTTATAGAATTCAGAACCAGTGAGCATGAATTTGATAAAAATGTATAAACACATGAAAGTTTTTTCATCAGCTCCTGTTGGAGGCCGAAATTTCGYGGGGAACGGCCAGAAGGCTCCTGGACTCGCTGACATTAATCACGACCTCACGSGTTTTGTTTTTCCCGACGATTCCGGGAAGCGCGGCTCGCGCCGCGGCGGAAGTCACGAGACGCGCGACGCCAAACGGGGCCGCCTTGCCCGTCAGCGGCCCTTGGGGCGCCGCCCGCGGCCGCCGG
>CADDXX010001010.1:6767-45041 GCA_902810485.1 Alauda arvensis | reverse complement strand
CGAGGAGACCCCGCCTCCCGCCCGCCGCAGCGTCGGCCCCGCAGCGCAGCGCGGCGGGAGAGAAGCGCCCGGCCGAGCGAGTGAGTGCCGCGGGTGCCACACGCGGGGGGTGCGGGAGGAGGCGGCGGGGTTCGTAGGGAGCGGAAGGCGCCGGGTGGGTCTGTGGGGTGCGCGGGGAACGCGCGGCGTGCCCGGCACGGAGCGAGCGGAGCCGGGAGTCGGAGCGGAACGGCAGCTCCGCGGGGACGGCGGCGCGGGGTGACCCCGGCCGCGGCTTCCGCTTCCTCCCGCCGGGACCCGCAGCGGCACCGCAGCGACACGGCCCGGCCCGGTCCGGCCCCTCGGTATGCGGTGATGCTGCTCCCTGCCAGCCCCGCTCGCGAACGGCCGCGGTAAATAGGGCAGCGCGGCTCCTGGGCGGATCTCTGCAGGTCAGCAGGGCGGCTCTGCTGGGGTGTTTTGAAACAAGAAGAGCTTGTTAATCGAACAAGGGTCAGGCTGGATAACCGGGGAGGGCTCTTCCCCCAGAGGGTGCTGGGCACTGCCCAGGCTCCCCAGGGAATGGGCACAGCCCCAAGGCTGCCACAGCTCCAGGAGAGTTTGGACAAAGCTCTCAGGGATGCACAGGGTGGAATTGTTGGGGTGTCTGTGCAGGGACAGAGGCTGCACTGGATGATCCCTGTGAGTCCCTCCCAACTCAGCGTATTCCGTGATTCCTTGATGTGTTTCTCAAAATGCTTCTATCGCAGCCTGTTCAGAACACGTGCTCCTAAAACGTGGTGGGGTTGGTGAGCACCAGCCAGATGTAGGTTTGTGTTGGTTCTTGTTTCACGGGACAGAAAACACTTCGGGTCCTCTGTTAGATTCATTACATTAACGTGGGTTAGATCCTCTACAGTGCTTTTGCAGAGAAACTGTATCACCTCCAGAGAACCTGGAGCCCAGGTTCACGAGTTTTTCCCTCTTTTGGTGGGGGCAGGCTTTGTAGTTAATGTGCTCTTTCAATAGCTCAAATATTGAATGTAATAATCAGACTAACACTATATTAGTATTAGTATATTATAGTATATTATAGTATATTATATTCATAATGTGAATATATGGAGAATATATACACAGAATATATATAATTATATATATATTCTGTATATATAGAATAATATATAAGAATTATATAATGTATATATAAGAATTATATATAATTCTTACAAATTAACATGAAAATGTATTACATAATGTAATACAGTCTATATAAAAATAAAGCAATGAAACAATAATTTAAATAAAGGTGACTTTAAAATTACTTATTTTTTTAGCTTTTCAGTGGGTTAGATTGAAACAGTCTCTCAGGGATCAAGCAAGGATGTCTACTTTCAGGACAGTGTGGATTAGRGCATTTAAATATGTACACACAGGACAATCTTTGTTCCTCTACTTCCAGAAGCTCCAGTAACTTGGCCTTATTTGTGATGTGTGTCAGACAAAATTCAGGACTTGCATGTGTGATATCCAGGACTGCTGTGCTGCTGGATTTACTGTTCTAATAATTTGTACTTTAGTAAAATGGGACTCAGAGCAGTTACAGACATTCCTTCTGCAAAGCTGATTTTGCTTTACATCACAGACATAACCAGAAAAATGATGATTTGTCTGCTTACAGTAATTTCTCTAAAACCCATGGCATGACTTACATGTCCTTTGTAGGAAAGTTAATCTCATTTATTTGAAATACTTTTTTCAAATTAGTAATGGATTACCAATCCAGTTTTTTAAAGCATTTTCTTCAGTCTTAACCAAGCTCTCTGCTCAGTTGATTCAGTGGGTCCTCATTAGTATTTATTTTAGATGTCACACAGCAATTTAATTTTTTCTTGCTGCTTACATGGSTGTCCTGAGGCAGCAGTGTGGAGTGGAATATGGAATGTTTTAACCACAGCTTTGGGGTTTTTGTAGCCCTTCAGAATGAGTATGGTTCTGAAAGGAATTTTTCCAGCTGCTAAAGAAAATTTATCCCATAACTGAACTGTACATTTCTATTGTTATTTTATAAAAGATGGAATATGGCTGATCACCACAACTTTCATCTTAAGTGCTGCTGATTGTTTTTGCAGATCACTGCTACTTAGAATTTCATTTCTGTGCAATTCTGTCTAAGATTTTTTGTTTCCTCCATGCAGGTGTGGAAAAATGGCAAAGAGAATTGCAGAGAAGGAACTSACTGACCGAAACTGGGACCAGGAGGATGAAGCTGAAGAGGTAAAATTCACTTTAGTTCTTCCCTTACACACCCCTGCACATGGTAGAGCAGCTGTTTACATTTGCTGTGTATCTTCTGCATCAAACCTGCAGCAGAATTGGTTAAAAGTGTAGCAATTAAAGATAATTTTATAGAAGTCAACTTCTAAAAGTAATTTTTATAAACCTTCCAATGATGCAAACCATATGGCAAARCAGCTTTTGAGAGTTAAAATTACATCAGTGGTTCTGGGGAAAGGAACTTCATGTTTCTAGAGGGAACCCCAGGCTTGTTAAAATGCTTTTGGACTCTYCAAATGTGTGATAGGTACTTATTGAATTGAGAGGAAAAGCAGATTTGATTTCTGGAGATAAATTCTCTGTATGCCTCCAGTATTTTTTCTGAGGGTCAGTAACAGTTATTTTCAGAACTGTGTTAATTTTAGCTGAATGTCCCCACACAGCCAGAGGAATCAGGCAAATAGTTCAAGTGGTATTGTAAAAAGAGATTTTCACCTTTAATGTTTCACACTTCCTTATGGCTCATGTTTCAACAAACTGGTTTGGTTTTGTCTGGCTGAAAGTATTAAATGCTTAGGCTGTAAATGTAAGAAAGAAAACAGACTCTTCCAGGAATGTGAATAAAGGAAAACTWGATTTCCTCATGTATTGCAGGGTAGTACTGAGCAGTTACCTGTCTTSGCTGGTGTTTGAAGCACAGCAGGCTGCTGGAGCCTTAGAGCTCACATCTCCATATTTCTGCTCCAAACTGGGGGTTACTSACAGATTCCCTTCAGCAGAGAGAGCTTGGAGCTGTGTTTTAAAAAGCAAAGCAAWACTTACATTATTTGTTGTAATGAAATGGAGACAGAAAGAGAAATGTAGTGCAGAAGCAGAGAGAGTTTGCCAAGGATTAGCTCAAGTTCAGCTGCTAATAACAATGCTGTGCTTTTGGAGTGGGCTGGTTTTGAACTTCTTCCCTGTTTGTTTGGCAGCAGTGCCAGAGTTGTGTTCASAACCTGATCCCAGCTGTCCCTTGATGCTGTGCATTTCCAGTATTCCCCTAATGATTCCATAACCTCCTCTCCCAGGTGGGGACATTCTCTGTGGCCAGTGAGGAGGTGCTGAAGAACAGAGCCATTAAAAAAGCCAAGCGCCGAAACGTTGGCTCGGAGGTAACTGCACATCAGGGCTGGGGTTTCACTCAGCTGCAGGATACAACATCATGCTCAGGGATTCACTCCCTTGGCTTTGTAATGAGGCTGGATAAAGCCATCATTTCAGCTCACCAGCTCATATGGGCACATGAGCTTTGGCACTGGGTGAGGAGGGTGTTCTTGCACACTTTTGAAGTAAAAATAGAGTGTTTCAGACACAGTGTCATTTGCAAATGGGTGAAACTTCCATTTTTTGCAGAGATCACTTCCAGCAGTAAAAGTTCATTACCTCCAAAGACCAAAAAGTTGCAGTGCTTTATTTGCATGTTAATCATACTTTGTCTTTTAGAAACATGTGAGAAACTGTACCATAAAATCATAGCAAAGACARTGATCARAACTGGGGAATGAAAAGGTTGTAGAGAGAGGTATTTTGTGATCAGGTACAGTCTCTTTGCATCTTCCATCAGTCACAATGGAATATTTAGGGTAAATCACAAGAAGTTTCATAGGACTCTGGAGTGATGAGTGGATTAAAGTATTGGGCTCTTGATTGCCACTGTAAATGCTAAAAGTCGTTGAAAATAAACCTGAAATGATACAATCCTGTGTAATGACTTAAAAAGGAACAAGATGCTGTGAATGTCTAACAGGTAGTCAAACACATCCACAGCTCTGAGCAACTTCCATGTATCCACATCCTAGACCCAGTTTATTTTCATACCAAACATCTGAGTCTTTTAAAGGCAGTAGCAGTGTTTGTCATCAGGAATCTGTTAATGGGGTTTGCATAGCTGAYACAGCAATGCATGGAATGACACACTGAGCTAAGGAAAAATAACCCAAGGACATCAGGAATAGGAAGTGGGGATGGGATTTGTGTGGAGAACATGGATGTAACTGCTCGTCTTTTTTTCTCCCCCCAGTCTGAGAGTGGAGGAGCTTTTAAAGGCTTTAAAGGCTTTATATTGCCTCCTGGCAAAGGTGGAGGTGGCTTCAGTGGATTTGGGAATGGTGCAGGAGTGAAGCCTTTGGAAGGGCTGTCCAATGGAAGCAGCAGTGTCTCAAGTACTCCTTCTTTCAGCAGTTTGAAAAGCTCCTCTGAAACACCATCAGCATTTGGTAAGTTTTAAATACCAAACTGATTTTAAATATGATACATATTTATCAACACCTCCAGTCATAAAATCTGTAGGATTATTTTAGTAGTGAAAAAAACAAATTTAGACYATCTTATAGTTGTGTTTTAAGGTTTTGAGATTTTTATACCTCTCTGTAAGATGTCTTAATATTTTAGGGTGCTGCAGGGACAAGTTTTCACGTGCATGCAATTTAAAGGGGGACAACTAAATTCATATTTCTTATACTGGAGGCAAAAGTTTTCTAGGCACAGATGGAAGGCACTGGCATAAGGCAATCTGTGAAAGGTATAAAGCATCTGGTAACATGTCCCAATTCTATAAATAAAAAATACATGCTGCATAGCTAAAATCTTCATCTTTTTTCCTTTTACCTCTGATGTTGCAGACAGCCTTACTAGAATTTATCTGTTACAGTTATACCTACATTTTAAGACATTTGAAATACTTTGGCAAGTTGAGCTCTCATGCTTTGGAATGCCCAAATATTAGTATATAGGAATAATAATAATTATTAATAATAATAATAATAATAATAATAATAATAATAATAATAATAATAATAATAATAATAATAATAATAATAATAATAATATAATAGGAATATTCGTTCTGTCCCTTTGTGCTGGATATGCAGAAATGTTAACCCTGCCACCACAGAATTTTGGAGTCACCATGCCACAAAATGGAAATGGTGGAGTTTGAAGTTTAGAGTAACTTAGAGTTCAGTGAGCTTGAATAAATGAAGGGAAACTGAAATATTCAATGAGAAATTTCCCGGTTTGCTTCTTAGGGTTTTTTATGCAGAAGTGTTTAAAAGTGCTTGTAAAATTGTGGGCACTCAGGGTGGTTTAAAGCACAAATGGCAAGAAATAAGTGGAGTATTTTGATTTAATAAGTGTTACAGCTTGCTRAAGCTGTTAATATTTTTGTAAGATTTTGAAGGTTTTGGCAATATATAAAACATGTATTTTTTTCATGTTCTGTACAAGATGTCTTAGGATTTTTTTTACACACCAGTGTGCTCCATCTATTTTGTCTATCCCTAAAGACAGACAATTTAAAACTTGAATCTGCTCCCTGGCATGGGGACACATGTGGTGACCCAAAGAAGGAGATCAGCTGAGTAAAATTAGTGATTTCATTAAGAAATATTGAGTGTGTTAGTCAGGCTTTTGAGGGAGCTGTGGGGAAAAAATGGGTTCTAAGTCACATTTTTTCCTGGGGGAATGAAAGGGTTCTAAGCCACATTTCTCACTAGGTCAGCAAAGCTATCTGTGTTGTTTTGTTATTTTTTTAAACCTGAGCTTACTAACTAGATGAATTAAGTTGGATATCAGGAGAGGGTTCTTCCCCCCAGAGTGTGTTTGGCACTGAACAGGGAATGGTCGCAGCCCCAAGGCTGCCAGAGCTCCRGGAGAGTTTGTCCAACGCTCTCAGGGATGTGCAGGGTGGGATTGTTGGGGTGTCTGTGCAGGGCCAGGAGCTGCACTGGATGATCCTGGTGAATCCCAGCCCAGGATATTGTGTGACTCTGTGACTTTGCTGTGACAGGATCCCCGATGTCCAACGGTCCCAGTGGCACCGAGAAGGCGGCAGCAGCGAGCCCCAGAGCSAACGGCGGCAGCCAGCCCCAGCCCCAGCCCCGCGCCGCGGGCAGCGCCCCGGGCTCGTACCACAAGCAGCTGGCTGCCCTCAACTGCTCCGTGCGCGACTGGATCGTGAAGCACGTGAACAGCAACCCCCTGTGTGACCTGAGCCCCATCTTCAGGGACTACGAGCAGTACCTGGCCGGCATCGAGCAGCAGCACGGCGGCGGCAGCGAGAGCGGCTCCGAGGGCGAGGGCGGCAAAGCGCCCGCACAGAGGGGGCCGCCCCTCTTCGGGGGCTCAAAGCTGCAGCAGGGCTCCAGCTTCCTGTTCAACAGCAAAGCTGAGGAGAGCCCGGACAGAAAGCCTGAAGCTGCCTCAGAAAGAAGAGAGCCGTTGTTAGGAGCTGCATCAGCTGTCTCGTTCAGTTTTGGCAAGAGTGTTGACACTTCTGCTGGGGCTTCCCTTGGCTCAGGAACACTTGGGAGTTTCTCATTTTCTGCTGGGAATTCAGGTTTGTTTGGAAAAGATGCAAACCAGGCTAAGTCTGGCACTGCAGCATCCACCAGTTCATTGGAGGCCCAGACAGATGGTGGCAATAGTGAAGATAAAGGTAAATTCTGTGTATTTATAGTTGTTTTAATGGTCAGCTGTGTGTGTGACTTAAGAATACTAAAGCARTGCAATAGTAAGTTCATTGAGATGATGTAGTGTCAGRGGAGGTTTAGGTTGGATATCAGGGGAAGGTTCTTCCCCCAGAGGGTGCTGGGCACTGCCCAGGCTCCCCAGGGAATGGGCACAGCCCCAAGGCTGCCACAGCTCCAGGAGAGTTAGGACAAGGCTCTCAGGGATGCACAGGGTGGGACTGAGGGGTGTCTGTGCAGGGCCAGGAACTGCACTGGATGATCCTGCTGGGTCCTTTCCCACTCAGGAAATTCTGTATTCTGTGATCACCATCATTCCTGAATTGGGAAGTGTAGAATTACACCTCTAATCAGGAGAACCCAGCCTTATGTGTAAGCAACACCAAAAGTATGTGCTTATCAAGACTCACATACTTCTGTCAGATTTATAATTTATAATCCTTTMTCTGAGGACAGGACTTGATGACATTTAAAGCAGCTGGTATGTTCACCTGTGAGCCTGCTGGACTTCTCAATCCCACTACTTTACCTAGTAGGTTTATCAAGAGATCCCTGCAGTAAAAAGCCTGAGATCCAGAACAATTTAGACCATTTTACTTAACAGATTGCAAGGCCAGCTAAGTTACACAGCTGAGAGCTTCACCCTGCTCTTTGCCTGTGCTGGGTACAACAGGCTGATAGAAATCCCAGCAGCTGAGGGATTGGAAAGGCATCACTTGCCACTCTCTCATTCTGCAACTAATTCCCTTCCCCCAAATGATAGCTGGCTCTTGGAAATATTGATTGTGCTTCACTTGAAGCCATTTGTGGAGCTTACTCCTTGAAGTGTGAAAACTGTTTCTGTTCAAACAGAAGGTTTTGACTTACTGAGCTTTGTATTGTTGGGGTTTGATTGTTTGGGTTGGATTGGGTATTTTCATGCCACTTAAACTGAAGGTGAGGATGAAGTTGCTTGAAGAGCTGAATGAAAAGCAAGTAACTTTTTTTCTGTCCTGAAGCTGCTGCAGAGTACACATAATGTGTACAATCTGTGCTCACAACATTAACATRTTCAAACTTTCTGTTTAAAGGAGGGGAAGAGGAGGAAGAAGAGCCACCAAAAGTCATYGTTAATGAAGTAAAAGAAGATGATGCTTTCTACTCAAAGAAGTAAGTGACTTTAACTTGGAAAAGAAAATTAATACCTGCATATTGCTGTTCTTCACCACTGCAGTGCATAATTAATGACAGGTTCCTGACTTCCTAATTAATAAAGCTTGTTAGGAATCCCCACAGAAGATGAACCTGTAAAAAAATTTAATTACAGGCAGGAGTGTGTAAGATTTTTCTGTATCTTGGACACAGCTCTAATAGTTTGTGTTGTAAAAAAGCTGATCACATGTACAAGTGAAGATGTTTCTGCCTTCACCAGGTTTTGTACAGTTAAATTGCAGGACCTTGGGCCACAGAAATCATACCCAGCACTGCTGCAAAATCCCCCAGGGGGATTTGCATAGCCTAAAATAAGACTCTTCAGTTTGAAAATGCTGATGGTTATTACATAAAGGAGTGAACAAATTGTGCTTTTAAGCTCAAAATGAACCTAGCTCTGCTAGAAGCAGTGTTTCAAAGTATGTTCAGTAACTGAGTGTCTGCTTGGCAGTCAGCACAGAATTTGTCCTGCCACAAAAGCCATTAGCTCTGAAAGAAGSTGTGTGCTACTTTATTAAAATGGCTTTAGGTTTTTTAGAGCTTAAAAATGTTTATAAATTGTATATTAAAGTCCTGTTATAACTGCAGAATGATATAGCAAGTTCTTATGGCTGTCTAATTAGTGTTTTTTAAAAGTATTTATTGCTGCTCACAGACCCTGAGTACAGGTTACTGTGCCTTTGACTTTTCCCTGAAAGTAATACATTTAACATTTCAATACTGAAAAAAATAATTCTCTTTGATCTGCAAGTGCTGCCCATTAGTACATGAAACAAGGTCAAGAATAATAAAGATTTAGGTGACTCACARCATGTTAAATCCTGATTACTGTTGCTGTGAGTCACATGGATACATGTATCTAGGAGATATTTCTGTATTTCATCTCTACATGGCTGCACAAACAAGGATTTGGGGTTTATTTCTTTTTCTCCACAGGTGCAAACTGTTCTACAAAAAGGATAATGAATTTAAAGAAAAAGGTGTAGGAACATTACATTTAAAACCAGCAGGAAATGAAAAAACTCAACTCTTAGTACGAGCAGATACCAATTTAGGTAAGTACATTTATCCAGTAACAATGTCAAAGTTCCCTGCTGAGCTTCAGGATTTATTTGGTCTTTTTTACACAGCATTAACAGATCCAATTAGTGAAAACCTTTCCACTTTTAAATTTTTTTCCCCTAAATCATTTAGAATACTGCCAAACACTTGGATKCCTCTAGTGAGCATTACAGAAGAAATTGCAGGCAGTAAAAGGTTATGGTGAATGTTTGGGGGTACAGAGTACCTGTTTTACCCTGCTTTGTCCAGAKTAAGGTGTCTGTCTGCACCAGAACATTTTGCTTCTGCACATGAACTGGAGAGTGACTTGCCACAAACTGAGCACTACAAAGGGATTCCTCATTTGCTGCTCCTYCCTTTCTCCTGTGTGTCCCTGCTATCATTTGACATTCAGGTTCCTCCATTTAAAAAAGGAGGGTGCAGTATTTRCAGAGATTTTCTCATTTCTAAATGAAATTATTTCTAAAGAAATCTGGCAGCAATGGCCATGAACAGATGCTCAGGGAAGAGCAGACAAACACATGATGTGTGTGAATTGTCTTCCTTGCAAACACCACCCTGAATCTCTGGTTAGTGCCTCTATTAACACTGTGTTACAATAAAAGCTAGCAAATGGCTAATCATCATTTTCTCCCCTCCTCAAATGCAGGAAATATTCTGTTGAATGTTCTAATTCCACCTAAGATGCCATGTACAAGAACTGGGAAGAACAATGTCCTGATAGTTTGTGTTCCCAATCCAGCCATCGATGAGAAGAACCCAACTGTTCCTGTCACCATGCTCATCAGAGTGAAAACAAGCGAGGATGCAGATGAATTGCACAAAATCTTACTGGAGAAAAAGGAGGCTTAAATGAGTTGCAGTCCATAATTTGAGGAATTATTGCCAAACTGCTGCTGCTCTTTTTTTTTTTTTTTTTTTCCTAACTTCACTTGAACACTTAAATCTTTACTCTGATATTAAGAACTGTTATAGGGATTCTGGAGAAATGATGTGAGGAAAAGCTAAACTAGCTAATAAAAGCTTTAATAGAACACAAGTGTTGGACTGTGCTCCCTCATTTTCAGTATCTAAATGCAGGATCTCTTCTGGATAAAGCACATGGATGTAAATCCAAGCATTTGTTTTTAGCACCAGTCGACAATGGACAGAAACCTGAGTGCAGAAACATGGTACAGAGCTTCCTCACAGACTGCAATGTCATGCAAGCACCTCCTGTTTTGGGAAGGAAGGATGTTCAAGTTGACCTGTTGCAGCTGTTTCTGGAGCACAGCATTCCCTTGGTGTGCTRTATCCTGGTGAGACTGACTGTAGGCTCAGTGACAGCCACCAGTGCTGATCTCCACTGTGCTTTCAGGACTCAGAGACTGCAGATATTTACAGAGAATTTGTTTAGTTGTTGGCAGTAGTGTTCCTCCAGAGGAGCTGCAGTTCTGCTCTCACTGTAGCAACAAGCCAATGATGTGCAATAAAGTACAAGCAGACAACTGGAAGACACTTTGCTCTTGGACACCCCCTGGCTCCTGCCAGCTCACAGGGTTGCACTTCCACATGATCCTTCCAAGGTGTTTGTCCCTAATCCCAAACCCAGCTGAGGCAGAGCTGGATGTGCTGCACTGCTCCTGCTGCTGGTACTTGGCTGAAGAGAGCTCTTCCCACAACAACCTTCAGGACTTGAAAAGACATTTCTGTTGCCTGTGGCCCTTGCCAAGAGACACATGCACAAAGCACTCTGTCTTTTTCCATGTGATAAAAGCAGCAAGTAAAGAAAGCAGCAGAGTTCAGCTTYCTGTKGCATGTGGGGAGCATGGGGTACTTYAKAAGCATAGTTTTCAGCTGTGAGAAAATGAACCAGGTGGCAATAATTTGGGGATCAGAACAGATCATTCTGGTCTTGGTTTCCTTCTCTACTTTGTCAGACTGTGTTTGGTGGTTTAATCCTTCTGGTTTTTGGTTTTTTTTTTYCCAAATGTTTGCTGGAAATCCCTAGTAACTTTTTGTACTTTGCTTCCAACTCTGGGACTTCTCCAAGAGCTTGATGTTAACATGAAACTTGAACTGCTCTCAGATGTGTCACACTGACCAGCTCTGGCAAGATGGAACAAAAGTGCTGGTTTGCCTCTGGCTAATGTGACACAGAGGGGAAAAACCCCCTTTCCTTAAAAAAGTCAGTGTGACACAATTCATACAGGGGACCTGGAAATGCAGCACAGTGGCATCCTGTGGGCAGGGAACAAGAATTACCCCATTTGATGAGGTGCAGCACCTCTCACCTGCACCCCTGCTCTGGGGGGGAGCAAATGGCTGCCTCTAGGCCTAAATCACTGCACAATTCAGGTTATGGCCTTTTTTTCCCCTCTTCAGTAAAAGGAGGAAAATCTTGATTTTCTTTATAGCCCTGTTTACCAAAGTTCCAAAACAAAGGCCTTTGCTCACTTAGTATACAAGAATTGCATTTTTAACACTGGAGTGTGAAGGGGGCTTAGACGCCATTTGAGATATTTGAAAAATAAACTGGTGCCTTTTGGGATTTCTTTTTGCATGTGGCTAAGTACTTAAACCATTACAAATCAGTGACATTGCTTCCTCAAAATAAGGCTTTTTTTTTTTTTTTTTGTTTTGTTTAAAGAGTCTTGCTGCTACCTAAATTGGAGGCCCAAAGCTGACAGGGTGTGTCTAAATGTGTATGAATGAAAAGCAGAATGCTGCCCAACAGATTAGTCCAGGCTCTGGTCCAAGGGCTCAGTGAATTTTGCATTTGTCTTTTGACTGCAGTGTCTTAACCCTGTCTCTGTTCAGAAAGATTTACAGACAGAGAAAGAACAGCTCTGTCTGTAAAACCTTGGCCTTGTCTTTGCTTACTTCCAAAAGCTCATGGATTTGGAACTGTTCCTTCATCCTTAGAAACGTGGACCAACAAACTGAACTGAACACTTCTTTCCTGATGCTTTGCCTCTGGAGAGCTGTGGGGTTTTGCACACATGGATGTGGCCCAATTCTGACAGTACAACCCTGGCCTGTCTCCAAGAGAGAAAAAGAAGTAGAAGAATAAGAAATTGTGTTGGAAAGAATTAAACCTTCCCCTAGCTWTTGTAGCAAGTAACACCTGAATTCTTCTGTGCATGTATTTAATCAGCAGAGCTAGGGGAAGGTAAAAAATTGGGATGTCACCTTCATTAGAATGTCAAATATYTGCATAAACATTSAGTTTGGAACATTTTCCATGGGGASAATTGCCTCTAAAAGAACAGGGAAGGATTTCCCTGCAAAGCAGACTTTAATCAACATCCATTCATGGTGACTGTACCATTGTGTGGACTGTGAAGCAGGAGAAGTCAGTGCCACACTGACAAACTTGGTGCTCAGGTATAAAGCACAGCCCTTTCCCAGCACTGTTAGACATTTTTGATGATGCTTCAAGTTTCTATTTCAGAAATACTAAAATACAGAAATGCTGTAAAAGGCCAGAGATTGTTACATAGAAATAAAAGGCCTTAAAAATGAAAAAGCAAATGTCATGGACAGCACGGACATCAGTGTACTGCTGCCTCCATAACAAACTGGCACATGAGTTTTGATCAGAATTCCAGCTCAAGGAGACATTCCTGTGTCTTGGTAATGTATTTAACAGCTGAATATCAGATACCTGATATTAAAGATGCAAGTTTCTGCCCCAGTTTGCAGTAATGCCTTTGCTGTTCCAGCTGTAGGTAGGTGGTGGAGTGTCTTATCCATTCTTCCTCCTCTCATTTTGAAGTTTCAAAAGCTGGAAAATAAAYATCTCTGCTTCTTTTAAATCTCAGAATAATTTCAAAGGGAGATTATTACAGTTGAATTTTACTTTAAAATATTAAATTGCAAATGCAAAGTTTAGGTTTCTRGGGGGTTCATTTGGGGTTTTTTTCCTGGTTTTGGGGGTTTTTTGGTAATCAAAATTATCTATTTGGGAGCACAACACTGTGTTCCTTTCATCCCTTTTGGTGATGGATGTCAAAGCTGAAATTAAATTTACAGTTCAAATGAACATACTGTAGAACATAAACCAATCAGGAGGTTTGCTTTGCCATTCAAACTGAAGTTCAGCTCCCTTTGCAGCACTGTAACATTTAAACTGTCATTAAAGACTTCCTTTCTGATGCCTTAACTTATTTGCATTTGATAAAATTTTGTAGCTGGTGAGTGTGTGCAGAAATTACCTGACATTAAACAATTTCAAGTGGCATGAGCTAGTCTAAATCCCATGAAGATGCTGAATGTGATGATTTTTTAGTTGTTAGTTAGATTTCAAAATGCTCTGAATTTTTCAGTGGATACTTAAGTTTTACATGTCATGTATGTCAATGTTTTCATTAGTTCTGATACACTGAGGACATGTACAAAAATCCATGGAAAATGTGAATAAATGGATGGAAGATTCATTTGTCTTGTGTGAATCATTTTGAGTGTGTGCCATCACATTAATAAAATGAAYTGTACAACCAGCTGCTTGCAGGTGAGCTCCTGCCTTGAAAATTCTGCTGCTAAAAGGAGGAAATGTCCTGCCTGGCAAACCTGGAGCTAATTCAGCAAAATGGTTCCTCCTTGCAGGGTCAGGGAGCTCCTGGAGCCAGGAGCTGGGGCTGCCTTGGAGGACAGAGGGAAGCTGTGCTCTCATGCTGGCACAGACTGACCTCTAAACCCCCCACATGAATATTAAAGCATTTAGAAGCCACATAATCTCAGTTTACCTGATGACCCTTGCTGAATTTATTTTAAATCTTACCTGAATTCAGGGCAAAGTGATTCTTTTCTTCATTGGTTTGTGACAGTTTGCAAACACAAAACCTCAAACCCCACTGAATGAAATGGCCACAGACTTGTCATGCCAGGTACAGTTCAGCTTCATGCACCTTGGCATGTTGCCATTATTCCACTTTYTGGACACTTCATTCTACTTAAAAACACTGTCAGCACTGTTTAGAGTCTCCCAAACTTTTGGCAGCCCTGAAGAAAAAGCAAAGTAACAGCTCTCAAGGGCAGAATCACTTTTCTTTTTGGGCTGGGGTAACTCAGAACATCTGATGCCTTCATGCTTTGATAATCACCAAAGATTTTATCACTTGCATAAGTGCAGGACACAAGAACAGGACAAAAGAACAGGAGTTAACCTGGCTGCCCAAAGCAGGGACACAGAGCAAAATGAACTGCCACACTCTTAGTCCCACATTTGTCTTTAGTACAATATAGAAATTAATTCAGTAAAGCTGGGAAAACTTTTCAAATTGAACTGCCACACTCTTAGTCCCACATTTGTCTTTTAGTACAATCTAGAAATTAATTCAGTAAAGCTGGGAAAGCTTTTCAAATATGTACATGGCAGTCATCTTTTCTCTCAGCGTTTGGATTAAATACTAAACTCAAAACCAGCAAACCTTTTCCTGTCCAAACTCTTGAATGACTGACCAARGAGGGGAGGTTTATTACCACCACTCTGAGGTTCTGCTGCTCTTCACCTTTTGTATGATTTAAACAATGCATCTCCATTGTGGCTGCTTACAAAACCTTCCTACTTAAAGCATATAAGAAAAAAAAAAAAATCACAGTTTGTTTCAAAGCCATATTTTAGCATTTGCCAGCCAGCTCAGATTCCTGCCCAGTTGCATGAGCAGTCACAAAACAACACTGCCAACAATCTGCTCAAATATCCATGTAAAGAACTGAGACATCCTGTTCTCCTCAAGCTCTGTGTTTTAGTTCTCCCTAATATGCCACATGTCTCTGAGCCATCACAAATGGCTTAGGATAAATGTTGTTCCCTAGCGCATGGATCCATAAAACATCCTGCTCTGGGGTTCTTTGAAATGAACTCAACAGCATAGAACTCATGGATGTAGCAACATGTGTTCAAGGAGTGTTTAATTTAGACAGGAAAATSCCCTGAAGGTTTCTTCTAAATGTTAGACACAAACATCAAGTGGAGAGGGAGGATTCAGAGCCTTGCAGGGCTTTAAATCAAGGCAGATCCCTGCCAGTACACACAATTCAGGGCAGTGCTGACCTAAACACAACCTCATTTTTGTGACACTGCACAAACCTGCATGGAAGTTCTTCCTGAATTATTCAGGAAGAAACCATTACAGCCATCAGTCCTCACTGTTATACACAAACACAAATATTCATGACTACATAATCAAGTTTAGAACAAACCACAGGTCAGTTTAGAGGGGCTGTGTTAAAGTCAAGAACAAAAACCTTTTGTAAACAAATTCAGGACTACACTGACTTGTACCTTCTCCCTCCTTACACAATGTCAGGTTGTCAGGGACTCAGCACTCAGAGGTTCCAGAGCACAAACAGAAGCTGGGCTTTGCTCCAGGTGCAATCAGAACAAAGAGCAATGAAGCCACCCTGCCACAGCATCCATCTGGCAATGCCTACACAAGTGCCATGGAGCACTGCCCCAGCACCAGAAGGAACACTCCCAAACTCCAACACCACCAGGCACAGCAGAGAGAAAACACCACTGACAGAGYTCCTGGTCATTAGAGAGGTCTGTTTATTTGCTGCAGGGTCCAACACTCTCTTCACTGCTGCCACAAGCACAGCCAACTCTGTTTTTGGTGCACAACGTTCCCCTTGCTCTTTGTTCAAATGGCTCAGTACAGTGCCAGCACAATTTTCAACCCATCACCTTTTAAGCAACACCAATGACTGATGAGGCAAATAAAACCCAAACCATGCAACATGTGTTAGACTGATCAAATGAGGCTGAGAATATTTATATATTTACACAGAGAAYGTTCAACATTCCAACCTGCAGACTTGTTTTATCTTCACCAAGTATCCAAACAGCTACATTCTGGTGTAAAATACTCTTTCCTTTAAGGTTTGGTGTAAAAGCCTTTCAACTGSATTCTACTGTACCTGTTTCTGACCCAGAACTTCTGCACACCAGCACCACACACTTGCAGTCMTACCTTGCAGGATGTGTAAGGCATTTGCAGGCATCTGATTGCTGTGACCACAGGAAATCCACTTTCCAGAGCTTTTAGCCATGACCTTTGGAAACCATGAGAGTCTTTCAAACACAAAGGGTGAGTTCACATGAGACACACTGTTCATCCAAGAATTATAAACTTGTCATTTCTTGACACTGCTACATACAACACAGACAGGATTTCAGACTAATAGATTATTTTCCTAAATAAAAATTTGTTCTTAAACCCCACTGGGTAACAACAGGGCTTAGGCACTTCTGAAGATTTTATCTTACATCTGTCTTTAATATGGAAGCTTCAGACTACAAAATACAGGACAAGCAATCATCTTGAAAAGGAAAAATGAATGACAGGCAAGAAGCAGGCCAACAGTCTGAGAGCATCTATCTCCCTGGATTCCACATCCCTACAGAACTTCAGTGGCCAGATTCATGAGGATCTGCTGGAAGAAATCTCTGCAGAGCCAAGGACTTAACTTTCTAAATAATGAACATATTCTGGGGAAAACAGATTACTGTGAAAAGCCACCTGTGCAAACAATTCTCTTTTCTGGAAAGCACACCATGCCCAGAAATAGAGAACTATACAAATAGTAACAGCAATCCAGAGCCTGACATGCCCAAGCCTTGTAAACAATGAAGACCAGGAGAATAAAAAGGGAAGGAACAGGGACGAACACAAACTGGATTGGCCAAGACAGCTGAAAGACTCCTGGAGTTTCTAAAAGCATCTTCTTTTAAAAGGAGAATTGTAACGTGCCTTGTCCTGCCTGGCAGTAAGAGAACATAATTTCACATATATGGTGGTCTCTAAGGCAGAGCAATAATTAATACAAAATAATTGATTTAAGAGCTTTCTTAAAAAAAAAAAAAAAGCTTGTTATACTGGTTAAACCAACAGCAGGGACAAAGTTGTTATGGGTGAAAAGATTCACATCCTTGTGTTTGACATCTGTCAATGTACAACATCTGTGAAGAGCTCCAGTGGTAAGCCTTGACCTCCAGAGGGAGTGAAGGGGCAGAAGGATGGAACAACTTCACTGAGCAATGAGGTATGGCAGAATTCCACAAAGCAACCAAGCTGTTCTCCAAAGTCTCCCAGATTTGTTCACTGAGCTGCACCTTCAAACMTCAGCATGACTGATGTTTGCCACTGTGCTCCAGCCAGGAAGACACTGAGAGCCCAGCAGCCTTCATGGCACTGCAGGGCCACCAGCTCCATCTGCAGCAATCACTGCAATGGACAGCAGAGGCACAATCCAGTTTACTGCTGAGGAGCTGCAGAATTACCTCCAAATTAACAGTGTGAGAGGTTCTTACTAACATTCACTTTTCTTTTTGGATGTAGTGCAATAGCATGCTAAGGGTCCAGCTGTACCATCCTGACCCCAAAAAAACACTTTTTGATCAAATTCCCTCTCAATCTGTCCACACAAGGACAACCAATTCTCATGTTCAGGGTCTGTTTAAAAGCAGAACAAGATGTGGAATTCGATAACAAAAAGTGGGAACCACTGGCTATACATAAGAAGTCCAAGACAGTTGTTTAAAGAAGGAATAACTGAGTATCTGGCACATCTTTGCTTCCAAAAAGCATTATTGACATTCAGYAGATTTTTTGACCTCTATTTTCCATGGATGTCCATGAGGGCATACTTGTAGTCCTTTTCTACCAGAAAAGGAGAGTCTTCAATGTACCTACAGCATATCCCACTAGCAAGATACAAGAAATAAATTTACTTTTTTTTAGGACATTACAGCCCTTCAAACACTAGACATCAAAAACCAACCACATACATGTAACAAAGCAGATGATACCTCCTGAAACACAGATGCAGGATCTAAACTGTACCTTCCATAGCACTGCTTTTAAACTAATGCACAAGCTTAGAATCATTCCTCATTTGCTTTGACATCTCACACAGCAAGATTTTCTCAGTCTTTCGAATCACACAAAGTTAAGCCACCTAAAACATGATACACAACACCAAGGGAGCATTACAAATTCCTGTCCACTGAGAAGTGCTCAGGCACCTACCACTGAGGGTCCTACCTGGATCCACTTCCTTTTTACACTGTTCCTCTGGCTGCCTGMCTGAAAGGTAGCAATTGCCATGATTAGCACAAATGTGAACCCTCTCTCCCTTCCCTCTGCAGTGAACATCTGAAGGAAAACCAAGCACTGATTTGCCCAGTGCAGCAGTATGAAAGTGCAGAGTAAGGAGCACATTGAGAGSCTTGTTTTCTGGCTGAGGAGGGGTTCAATGCTCAGCACGGGCAAAGAGAGAATCTTTGTACCAAGGAACAGAACCTGTGGGATCTCAGGCTGCCTGGCAAGTTCCTTGAGAGGGCACTGCAGCTGCTGAGTGAGGACTCCACCTCTCCCCGGGCTCAGGGGGAAAGCCTGGCACAGCCAGGTGAGATGGTGGACACACCCTCACATCCTCACAGACCCCAGGCAACATTCCAAAGWTGCAGCATGAAAAGTGGGTGTGCTGGTAACAAAGGGAACATTTTTCTAATGCCTTGCAACACATTTGAAGCCAACTGAGAACTGGTCAGCTGTCCCTGTGATACACTCATGCTGTCAGTGTAAGAAAGGCCACCGTGCTGTGCTGAGGTGACAGCTTCCAGGCCTGCCCTCAAATACAGACAGACCTCCTTACCATGCTGGAGTCACCAGGCTGGGCTGAAGGGCAAATTTGCTCTGCCTTTATGCTGAAGTGGAGCTATTTCCATGGAATCTAGCCTGAGGGAAAAAAGCAGAAAGTCCAATTTGAGAGGTTAAGTCATCAGATGCTACTGCGAGAGTAACAACAAAGCACTTGGGAAAGACCAGGTAGGAGGGAGACAAAGGTCCAGGCTCAGAGCACAATGCCACAGCATCAGGTTTAGGTGCTCAGAGTCTGCAAAATGACAAAAATGGCATCTTGGCTCTCCCTCTGTGCATGCACTGGAGTCTCACGTGCCCCAAGGACACGCCAGCCCTCCCACTGCTGTGCGGTCCTAAATAAACCCAAGTGTGCACTGGCTCTCATCAAAATAGCCAGCCAAAACACAGTAACCTCAGCATTCAATCACTTTGTTTTCAAATGTCAAGGACAGCAGTTTGGCTGTTTAGAGAGAGCTGAATTTCATGTGTAAACATAAGGCTGTTTTCCTGAGAGCTCMTGACACTACATTTTCAGACCTCCCCCTATGCAATTTTGACTCGCTTTTCAGAACAGAATTGGGTTTCCATCTTTTGTATCTCAAGAAAGCTCTCTGTGCTTCAGCATGTAACAACCAAAGGTGGAAAATCTGGGCAAGCTGCCTGACCAYAAAGCAGCTCCCATGCCCTCCTTGGCTGCAAAGGGTACTGCAAGGATGATTACAAACTCTTAAGTCCAGTGCATGCAGGAGGATGGGTTACTGGTAAGGTTTTAGGCCTTYRGAGACCARTTACAGTCTCCTGTTTTTTCACTTTAGACTCAAACTGGTTTTGACTCAGCTGAGAGAAAGACAAGCAGCATTAGTACTGGAGATGAACCTCAGCTTTACTATAGCAGCACATTTTAGCCTTCTTTTCACTGGCTCRTTTCCTTAGCCAGTTCTTGAGGATGAAAATGTTGCTGTTCTTTGGTAGATRCGGAAATCTGTCAGCAGAGTTCACCTTGTCCTAACACTGACACACGAAAAATGGGAACGTTTTCAGCCTCTTTTCAGCTCTGACCTGACCTGCTGCACATACCAAAACAGCAATGTACCTTTTTCCTTTGCCTCCTTCAGCAGGAAGCTGCTCTCTCCCCACTCCACACACACACACACTCACACAGTCGATCAGACAAGGAGAGGGTATGGCCAGAGTCTATGGAGCAATGTCCAGTAGCACATCATTATGAAACTCTTAAGACTGTTTCTCCCAAAGAATATAAAGTTTAACACATTCTGTACATGTTGTTGGCTTCTTAGTTATAAAGTAAACACAGTAGCAAACTGTCCATAAAGTGTTGACTCGGTTGAAACGCAGCCCCTTCTCGTTTTATCTCGCTGAAAGTCCTCTTCCAGTCAGAAGCACTCCAGTGATGTGGGCATTCGGTGTGTGACAGCAGAGGAAGGAAGAAAGAGGCACTTTTGATCGGCTGGTATTCCTGGACTTCCCTTTTTCCTGCGGAGGTCTTTGTTGCTGACACTAGGTGGTAGTGGCAGCACGGAAAACCGCTGTGCATAGGCACTTGGCAGCAAGGCTCCGAGGCAGTGCCCGCCCTCTGCTATGTCATCAGGATTGGTTTCTGCCGCACTTCCAGGATATCTGCGACACAAACAGAGAGACACTGCCAACTCTAGAGGCTCTGGAAAGCAGCCACAGGACCTAGAAGCACGAAGAACTGGAGGCATAAGCATGGGCTGTGGCACGGCCCACCAGGAATCTGAAACATGATGAGTACATGGCTTTGCCTGTTCAAATCTGAGTTCAGCAGGATGCAGCTGGGAAGATGACAAACTGCAAATATATCCCATCATGTGGAGAGGGCAGCTGAGCTACTATCATTCACACCAGGATGAAGAAACATATGCTAGACAGGGAGCAGCAATATTTTCCAGGAAAACCAGTGTAAGTGCCATTGACAAGAGATGCCAAKGGCTTTCCCATTCTTGAAGGGACAAATGCAGCAACCCCAAGTCCCTTAAGGAGACTTCTGTGGGTACAAATAATTCAACTCTTTCATTCATTCTCTGGCCCAAAGCCTGCATTTCTGCAYTCAAAAAGCTGCCATAAAAACACTGATCTTTTTGGCTCCTCGATTCCATATTGTCCAAGTAGGGCAGAATTTGAACCTTAAAATTTCTGTTGTAACCATGGGCATCTTTCTAAATATAGGCAGTAAAACCAACATGGCAGGGCACCAGGCAGAAATATCTGGGAACAAGGCTTCACAAAGAACAAGGAACATGGGAAAAGGGAGCACACAATTAAAAAGGCTGCTCAAACACAACAGCACAAAGAGGAGGACACGAGCAAAAATTGATCCCCAGCTCCAGAGGGCTCCAGCCACACCTGTGAAGAATTAAGCACAGTGGAGGAGTCCAGGGAAGGGCCACAGAGATGACTGTGGAACTGATCATCTGACATATGAGGAGGAAGTGACAGAAGTGTGATTATCCAACATGGACAGAAGGTCACAGTGAAGTCTCAAGACATTTTAAAAAGTACTTTGATCACTGGCACTGGGATCTTCGTACAGGTTTCCTAAAGTACCCAAGAGAAATGAGCACCTTYCCCACTTCAGCCTGCCCCACATGTAATGCTGCTGCTACCTGGGAAGCTGCCACTGTCACWAAGACATTGATTACAAAAAGGCCTTGGAAACAGGGCCTACACAACATCTCAAACTACAACAAATGTGGGTAGGGAAAAAGAGCAGATGAAGATTCTGCTTTACATCCCAGGAATTTCATGCCCTATTTCTATGTATCTCAATATACACCCCAATTCCTGCAACTGTATGTTCAACAAATTAAGCCTCAGAAAGGATGTTCAAGCTCAAAGCCAGTATTTGAGCATGGAGGCATTTGTGCCACCCTCTTGAGCAGATATTAAATGCCAGCAGAAACAATACATCTTCTGTGAATTCCAAAAATACCTGTGGTGAGAGACTGAGTAAGCCTGGTAACTCCAGCTAACTTATTGTAACTATCAACACTGTAGCCCTGATTTCTCTGGGTTTTAGAAATTTTAAGCTTGCTAGTAGTGCTTGTCTCAGGACAAAGTCCTCAAGACTTTGTTCCCAGTACTGTCTTTTGTAAACAATTTCCATGTTCTCAAAACAATGTCCTTGCAGCTGGTGTTTGGTGTTTTTCTGATTTACCTAAGGGARTCAGAGAGGTGTTGATCTTGTTATCCAATCATGTAATCTCCATGAACTATGCTATATGCATGACAAATCAATAAAGTAAATTTCATCTTGGAAAACTCAAAGCCTTCTGATTTACTGGAGTCTTGCATGTCCATAGCGACACAACACAATGACCATAAGGAATAATTCTGCATTTTGCTGAAACATTGTTCAGAAATCCATCCTTAATTACAAATGACTGATTTTTTTACTGAAATCTGTCATTCCTCCTAACTTGAAATCAACCCCTATTTACAACAGCACGACAGAGAAATACTCGCTCCTCTGTCTTAACAGCAGAATCCCCCAGCTGGGTGGGGGATTGATGTCAAAACTCACCTGTTAAAATTCGATGCAATGGCAAGGTGATGTATGTTAAGTGTGCATAGAGTAGAAAGTTCTCATCTGTCCTGTTGAGCTTGAGCCAGGAGCCCACCAGCGAGCGCCCCGTTCCCGACAGCGAGCGCGAGCGCAGGTTCGTGGCGTTGTGCAGATCTGCAAAGGCACCAACACACAGCCAGCATCAAGGGCTTGCACTCTACTGCAACTTCTGCAACTCAGAAACAGGGGAAAGCCTCCTGTTCGTTGTTTGGAGACAATCACATGCAGGATGCTGGCATAATTGCTGGATTAAAACCAGGCAGACCTTGCCTAGCATAGAATTCGCCATTTAGGCTAAAAACAACAGACAGGAGAGGGCTTGTCTTACCATCCTGCACCAGCAGAACACTAACTCAGCCCTCCCTCATAGAACAGCCCTAAAACTGGGCACTTACTCATGCAGAAATTCAGCAGGGTACCAAAATGTTGTTTCTTTTGAAGGAAATTCCCATCTAGCAGACGTGGGGAGATTCAACATTAATGCCTCAATTTCCTGCACACCCTGAGCCATACCTAGGACCCTTCAGCTGAGCCACTGTTCTCAGAATTAGTTTAGATGTCCCCAAATAGCTTTTGAAACAAAAAGATACTGAGTCCCCTGTAGGCCAGAGGAGTTTTTTTTAGATGCAGGTCCCTCCCACAGCCATGTGCTGCACTGTTGGAGTGTTTTTAGATCTTTGTTCTATTGCATTGTAAAATTCAGCCCTTTCCCACAGTGCTAAAATCAGATGTTGAAGTCAACTTATCCATTGTGAACCAGGGTGATCCAAGCTCTGGGACTGAAAGCAGATCCTGATCCAAAGAGTAAAACACACAGTGGCAGCTACTCTAGAAAGATGCACAACCATGTGGGAGGACAAAAAATGTGATAAATCCTTCCCTCACGAGGGCTGCCAGAGAAACACCTTGAACTCTGTTCTATCCTGGGCAACCTCCAAAATAAAGACACCAAAACCAGGACTGCATGTGGRGAAAGCTGCCCTTCTCCCCACACTACCCTGTGCCTGGTAAAACATACTAAAACACATCTCATTTGAAAAAACTGATGTTCTGATTAGGCAAATGAAGGAAAAAGAGATGAGTGGAGGTTTTYATTGASAGAACCCTCAATTAGYTACCATCAGTTTAAGCTGCCACAGAATTTRCACTGAACATTGTCACTTCAGTCTGCTTTTTAATGTGCAATTCTTGATTAGCTAAGGTGGCTGCTGATTGGCAATATCTTTTCTACTTTAAGGAGAACTTGTAATCTGGAAATCACCTTAGGCTTTATCTGTTAGAATGCTAACAGACAGTTAGAATTGTTGACTGAATTGTTTTTAAACATATGAAAAGCAGTTTGACATTGACATTTTTGAGTTTCCTGCCTCACAAGACTGTGATGTGTTTGGGATTTATATACTATRTTCTGAGTCAGGCTCCATCTTGCCAGTTGTTTGCTGCTGAGTAACTAGAATTTAAAGGAAGAGTTCCAATAGGCATTAAACTGTTATACAGACAAACTCATTAGGTTTTCCTTTTTGTAAAGTTCAGAACTGATTCAAAGCCAGCTGAAAGGTATTTCACCAGCTTTAACCTTTTCACCAGCTTTAACCAGCTTTGGATCAAATCAGGATTCAAAGAGCTTGCTGCTGAGAACATGCCCTACCCCATTACACCTGGAGATGTGTCCCCAAAGACTGGCATCTGGATAAGGGGGAGGATCTCAGCTGCTCCAGTTTCTCTCAAATGAGTCCATATAAAAGAAATAAGTTTGAATATAMACAGGAGTTGTGGGCTCCAGCCTTCAAAGAGATGCTTAAGCCTGTGAAAAATCTCCTTTTCAGAGAGGCACTGGCTCTGTGTGGAGCTCTTGATCCTCCACCCTGTTCTTGAAAACCCAGCACTGGGATCCCTCCCCACAGCTCTGTGTGCTCTCCAGACAGGTCTGTTCAGCTGCCAGCACTGCTCTCACCTGCCCCATCATCATCTCTGAAGAACTCCTCGCTGTCGTTGGCCGAGTGGGACTTTTTCATCTCCGCGATTCGGTTCCGCGGCACTTTTCTCTTGAGGGAGGGGGAGAAGAAGGACGGGCGGTTGTTCCGCTCCGGGGTCGGGGGTGTGCTGAAAGAAGTCACCTGAAAGGGAAACAGGAGAAATGCTGCAGAAAGCCTTGCTTTGCCTCCATCACATGGGTAAAAATCAGAATGATGACCAGTATCTAGCTCTGCTTTATCCAASTGGCTACAGAATTTAAATTGGTCATCTCAAGATGCTCATTGAGGGGAAAACATTTTGATATATCACAGCCCTCAACTATCCCATAGGATCCCTGTGGAAAGTCAATGTCCCTRGAGAGCAGGGTCACAAATTCCTGAGCCCAGCACACTGAGGCAGCAGTGAAGTCAATGCTCTCTTTTGTGTGTGTCATGTTTCAATACTGGGAGGAGAAAATGAAGGTGTGGTGCCTCAGAAGATTTGGTTAGTCCAAGTGATGACAAATACAGGGATGGAACTGTCTGTGGTGAAACTCAAATTAGGGACAAAGCTCTGGAGATACCCTTCCTTCAGAGCAGAAGTTGCCATTGAGTAAACTACAATTAAAGCCAAGTACACCTGTTCGGGGGAGAACTGAAACAATGCTGATTTACTGGCTTTGATTACAGTATTCTAATAGTTACATCTCAAAGGGAAGAAAATAGGGATAACTGCTTTGCTAATGGACGTGAGTAACTTTTATCTTGTCCTTCCTTCTTCACAAAGTCAATTTAACAATGCCACTACTCTCTCTCCCTGAGCTGTCCCATGACACTGCTCATATCTGTCTAAAGAAATGCAGAGGGAGGTGACATGGAGTGATGATGGCAGCCAAGCCAGGATGAGTGCAAGAACACTCCAAAACACTCCATGTAGTCCCTCTGTCACCAATGTTAAAAAAATAAAAGAAGGGCACTGTAACACCCAACTGATCCTCTTCCCAGCACACTTCATTTCTAATTTGTRCTTGTCTCTGTTTTTAATTTGGGAGTCATTTCATACCACACTGTGGGGAGAACCAGAAACAGACACATCAGTGTTAAAACCATTAGCAAAAAGCAGTGGTAGAACATTATCAAATCTAATTTGACATCTTCCAGCTGACACTGGAAGCCTTGGAGACAWAAGAACACATCCCTCCAGGCCTGATTTCTTCAGGCTGTGTTTCTGTGGTAGAGAGCAAGAACATGCAGTGAATGAGTTCTGTGCTGGCAGCTCATGTTGCCTYTTACCAAGCCAGGAACAAAAACCACACTGCCTGCATGGAGACCTCTAGAAGCCACTCTGCAGATCTTTAAATGATACAGGTTGGCTGCACTGCACAGAAAGCCATGCTGGACTCCATAAGGGACTGACCCAGCCCAGGTCTGTGCAGGCATTTTGAAGTTGCCTAATCCTCATTTMATCAGGTAAAATGGAATGGAAAATAAGGCTCAGGATTCAATAAAGGCCAAATCAGCATCTGTGGTCTGATTCTGTTGGCATTTTACTGCACTTSCATTAAAATTATGTATGAATATGATGATGCATCTGTGATCTTTGCTTTAGCATTWTACAGGCTTTGTGTTGGCAGTATTCCYCAGTGGCAAAACCTAAAAGCACCACTCCCTGAGAGGTTTAGTAAGCAACCTATATAATACCCAAATTCCACAATTCTAGGTAAATCCCATTTTGCACAGAAGTGGAATCTACTTTTTTTAATAGCAAACAGGCAGAATCTTTGGTTTCCCTGGCATCAAGACTGCTGTTGTTTCAACAAAACACTCCTCCAGAAGTGTGAATCATCCAGTCATCTCTGTATCCAGTGCTTGCTCAGGGAAACTGTTAAAGAATCCACCTCACATCATGAGTACAACAAAATTACACAGAGGCAGACCTAAGTGCAGAACCTTGATGGGAGTGAACCCCAGTTCCAGCCTGCCTCCTGCCTTTGGAACAAAGCCTGTTCCTGCTTCCCCTTAAGAGAATTTCTGTCTGCTACTTACTCTCTCATGCACTGGGGAGTCTGGATTGGAATCTTCTTCTGTCCCATAGGGTGAAGTGTCACCAGTGGAAACTCTGCTCACTGCCATCTCTGCATGTCCTTTCCCCTGTGGTCCTTTCATKCGGACAAACTCCATGTTGTTGTATTTATAAAAGCCAAAAGACATCCTCTGAGCCATCTTAGCTGCAACACTCACCTACAATGCATCAAGGCAGGAGAGAAAAACATGTAATAACAGCTCTACAACTTGAAAAGAACATCCTCTGAAAGCAGTTATCTAAGAAGAAGTCAGAACCATGGTGGATAATTATTCCTAAGAAACAATTTAAGTGAAAATCTGAAGTGATTGCCAAAGGGAGAGTAATTTTACAGAGACAAAAACAGGTTCTGAGAAGAACCAACTCCTTCAGCCATCCAAAAGGCAGAGTTAGCAGTGGCACACTGAGAGTAAACCAAAGGTTTTTATCCAGGTCCACACTCTGTGGCACACGAGAGCACAGGCAGGCACATCCACAGCTCCATGCACACACACACAAGATGCCTCAAACCAGCAAAGCACACCCCACAAGTGGGTCACTGCCCTGTGCCAAGTCATTTCTGACATTTTTATGTCCAAAATGGAAGGAAGCAGCCCCATGCACAACTAAGCTGCACTGCAGGGCTCACCAAGACACCCTGACAGCTTTAAATCCCCTCAACACACACAGGGGCTCCATTTCCAGCCAGCACAACTGAACTGAAAATTGAACTGAGAACTGAAAAAAGGAACAGACCAATATGAAAACAGTCAAGGTTTTGCTAWGTGACAATGATGCCTTATGCTTTCAGCTTTTATCCCRTAAGTTGAAGTGATTTAYTGCAATTTTCATCAGTTTATGAAAAGGTCAAGATGCTCATCAGCTTGYATTATACTGAGAATTACAGAATCCTAGAATAATTTAGGTTAGAAACAACTTTTAAGATTATTAAGTCCAATCATTAACCAAACACTGCCAGGACATGAAATCATGTCCTTAAGTATCACATCTACACATTTGTTAATTATCTCAAGGGCTGAGGACTCCACCACTTCCCTGGGCAGCCTGTTCCAGTGCTTGACAACTCTTCCAGTAAAGGAATCTTTCCTAGTATTCAACCCAAACCTTCCCTGAAACAACTGAAAGCAAGTAATCTTCAAAGCATACAGATTACTCCTGTTCTGTAAAAAGAATGGTAAAATTTTGAGTTTGCCTCTGGCTATAATGAAATGTTTGAAGAGTTAACAATTCTACTTCATCTAACAAAATAATGTGGAGTAGCTGTGTGGTCAATCAGGATATTCCCAGGCTATGAGGTGACTTTACCACATCAAATCTTGACTCACACTTAAATCAAGGAGAAGGGAAATTATTCAAGACCTCTCCTGATAAGTGTAGAGACAAAGAGAAATTTAGAGACACAGCAGATGTTATAAGAATTTCTTCTGTTTGTTTCTAAAAATCTCTCAGGATTGTCTTCATAATAAACCATTATTTGACAAGATTACTGACTCTTGATTTCAGCACTAAGTACTGAATGTGAAGGTGAAAGTTTCGTGTTTCTGTAGAAAGCAAAGAAAGCTTCTCTCAGTGGCAGTGAGACTATAGTGGTCTTTTGAAAACAGCCATGAGTGAAAAATATAATGAAGAAAAATACACTTTATCACAAGGTTATTAAACCAGAGTTTAAAATCTCCCATGAAATCACATCTTCTCTGAATACCTGAGCCAAAACCAGTAGCTTTCAGCTAACTTTCAAAGCCAAAAAAAGACAGACTATGATGCAGCTGATCTGACAGGACAAAAAGCTGACAGCCTCAGCCACAAAGCAAATCTAGTCAGGGCAGCATTGCTACAAAGGACATTGTCTTKCAGAAGCTCCTTACCCTGTTGTCATAGACCTTCTTGAGTGCTTCATAGCGGATGGAGCCCTGGAAAATCACCCCTTGGAAGGTGTTGCTTTTATCACTGGCCACCAGCTCCACACAGACCATCTCTCCTTCTCCCACAGTCATGTCACTGAAAACCTGCCAAAGATGCAAGATGCAACACTTGGATGCAAAGCTGTTCAAGCCAAAATGCATTCAGATTCCCGTGGCTGTTCTTTATGCCCAAAGAAGTTTAATATAAATAAAAAAAGAAAGGGAGCAGAATGTTCCAGCACAGCCTTTCAGAAAACACACTCCAGGCAGTGCACACTGCAAATCACTTGTTGAGATGAACAGCTCTCACATCAGCCTGTCATGCTTCAGCCCATCAKAGACACTGATACCAAAATCCAGCTTTAAGATCAGATTTCAAACACTGAAGTGAGAGGAAGGTAAGCTAAACTAAAGCAGAAGATAACCCTCCACTGGCCAAGAACATTTGTTCAAAAGGTACARGAAAACAGCTAATCAGGACATAAGACTACAACAGGACAAAACTTTGCTGCTGCAAAATAGAACTCACCTCTTCAAAACTGTCAATCATGAAGAATATATTGGGGTAGCTGATCTTTGACTCCTCTCCTTTACTGTCCATTGGGTGTTTGCTCGGAGATGCAAACACTTGCTGAGGAAGGTACAGAAAAAGACAAAACTTCTCAGTTAAATGTGCTTGGGAACAGACACACAAAACAGGCAAGTAATGACAAAACACCTCAGGCTGGCACTTACACTAGAGATGCTGGGCATCCTGTAAGCACAGCTGAGCTGGTTTCTGCCTAAAGCCAGATTTGCAATAATGGCACTTGAGAAATCCTTGCTTTTCACATGCAAGAAATCAAAAACTCATTGCTTCACAGTAAATATCTCTGTGTGTACCTGACCTCTCACCACATTACAGCACACCATCATACTTTTTCATCACCACTTTCAGGTGCCTTTAAGTTGCTGCAATGTGTGGCAAAGTAAAATGCCACAGAGCAAGAAAGTTACCATGAAGCAGCTGACCCAACACCTTTAATTTGCTGCTGTTTACTAAATACCACACTAAGATCAACCTCCCTMAGTAAAGGGTAGTTGTGGCTGTCCTGTGGTGATTAATAATGTTATTTTATTGCATATCTACCTGCACCCAAAAACTGTCACTGTATCTTTACAACCCTACAGCTGCAGACCCTGTGTGTGTGTGGGGTGCTGGTTCACTTTTGAAACTGATTTTGAAATCAGTGTGGAGGCAGTTTCTGTGCTTTTGGCTGTGTAGTATTCACTTCACTGACCACTTGGTCTGTGTTCAGACAAACTTTCCTTCCCAATTGTTGTTCTCTCCTAATTTTGTGGGGTTTTTTTCCTTGTCTAGGGGAGATTGCAGATAGTGCTTTTGGGCTGTCTGGGGRCAAATTCCACAGGTGCCCGCCTGTCGCAGCCCTCGCTCCAGTCCAAGCTGTTCCAGGAGAGGTGGAGAGTCTCTCTCTTTCCTGACAGCASAGGGTTTGCAACTGTAGCTACTTGGAGAAAGTGCACTTTGCAATTAGAAACTGTTTCCAAGTGAACTTTGCGAACTCTGCCGAGGAAAGAGCCGGCGGGTTGCTGGGGCCGGGCCATCCCGCGGCAGTGCCCCCAGGCCGCTCCTCTGCCCACACCCCGGCAGCAGCGCAGCCCCCACACAGCCCGGCCAGTCTCCATCTGCCTCTAGAACGRCTCTGTGGCCTTCCTGGGAGGGGTTGCCACCGTCTCGTCTCTGTTCCAGGGGACACAAAGTCACCTGGGAGGCGCCATCTTCCCTCTGTCCCTCGGCCACGGCTGCCTCCCGCAGGCGCCATTTTGGGACAGGCGCCATTTTGTGGACAGGCGCTTCTGCCATTTGGGGTTTCTCTTTGTTCCCATAGGTTTTGACTTATAACAGTTTGGTATCTCGCAGTTATTTACTTCTYCCCCCTGACTGCTGGTGTCTGTTTGATAGTAAAATGTCGTTTTTTCACTTAAGTCTACTCGTATTTCATTCCCTWTTGGGGGAAAGGGATTGGTTGGAACCAAGGAGGAGGTTACTCATTTCAGAGTGTCCACGTCTTTAGACTGTCTCAAACTGTTGGAAATGATACCAAGTTTAAAATTTTTTTATATAACTTCAGTCAGGGGTTTTGTTCGCCTTAGCCCCGGGAGGAAGGGAACTGAAATTTCTTGTTTCATCACTGGAGACCTGATGAGCTTAACACCTTAACAGAGGAACAGATCTTCAACAGAAGATACACAAAAGATAACAACCATTAATGAGCATCAGCTCCAAACATCACCCCTGGCASAGAAACCWGRTCTGGGAAAAGAGAGATAAGAGAATGAAAAATGAGAACCTAATTAACATCTAAGGTGAAGAGATTGATGACCAACAGGAAACCAGATACTAAGAACTGTGTAATGTGGGATCAATGAACACTGAACCAATGAATTTCTAGGGGGTTTGACTGTGTAAGTATGTGAAAAATCCAGTAAGAATTGTGTGATGGAGTGATTTTCTCTGCACAACCCAGGCAATGTGTGGGTGAAATGATTTCTGTTGCACATCCTGGCCAGAATAAAGTAATGCTTTGACTCTCTAAAACAAAAAGGGTTTTTGAAGAGTTTTTGCTTTTCCCACAGTTTTGCTGACAAAACCAAGACAATGGCTCACAGGAGGACAAGCACGTGGTTTCTCATCCCCATCCTGTGCTTCTGTTTCTTTCCCTATCACATTGCTTCCTCTTGCACATTTCTCCTTCCCAAGAAGTTCCCAAACTCCTTCAGTGACTTTGTTTAAATGGCTAAAGACTTKAGATTTTATCATTCCAAAAAGATTACTGGGTGGGTAAGGAGAGAGAAGGAATTCATACCAAGCAGCTTTCTTTGCTCCCACATTTGTTTACAAACAAAGCCTTGAATTAAAGAAACCTGTTAAATCCTAGCTGTGAACATGCTGAAAGCTGTGGATCTGACCAGGCTGTCAAGCTCATGAYRTTCTTGCTACAAACCATTCCACACRAAACTTAATTAAGGATAGGATATTAGATATTCATGACAGGGTTGCTTTTCCTGATTTGTACTTATTCAGCCTTTCTGCACATTGAATAGAATTAAAATGAAAGGTTGCTTCAAGACCAGAGACATCATTAGACAGCAATCTAGACTCCTMAAAAATGCTACTTGCACCAATGCCTGAAACAAGGACCTCTTTCAGGCATCCTCACTCTCACACCAGCCAATGAACAACAAAACACCTTCCCAAATTCATCTCCAGTCAGACACACCTGAGGAGAACACAGTTTGTGGAGATCTTAGTGTCAAGCCAGCAGTTTGCAGAATAAAGTCAGCCTTTTTCATACTGGCTTCATGCCTTAGGCACTCACTTGTGTGAGCAGAGTAGATTTGTCATAAGTCTAGAGCAGGACAGCAAATYTTAGGCCATCAACATCTGGCTGCACAGGAGACACATTTTCTAAAGCAAGAACCATCAGAGCAGAAAAGCAGGTCCAAACCAGCTGGATTTTCTTAATTCAAAACCAACGGCCTCAGTTGTGGATGTAACAAGGAAATGCCAATTGCAAAAATGCTTTCACAGACTATGGAATTGCCTTTGCTCTCTCTATAGATCAACGTGATGATGCTGAAATGTTACTGGTATGTACTGGGAAGTTTAATGTGGAAAAGGGAAGACAATAATTTATAAGCAATCCCACACTAGGAGCCTCTAGAAAGGAGGAACAAAAAACTTCCTCTTCATTCWAAATACTGCTCACATGCAGTAAGGGCATATCCCTCATCTTCTCCTTCCTAGTTTTCAAATCTGCAAATAACACTTACAAAGTATTATTTCTCAAGATGTTTCTCAAAAACATTTGCAGAAGTTAACTTGGGGTGAAATTAGGACTAGCCAAAAGAGAAAAAAAGCAATGAGAAATAACAGGCTTAAATCAGCAGTGCAATGTGGCACCTCAACAGCACCTAAAGAAAAAATTATGTGCTTAATCAATGTCAATCACAGAGACAATAATCAGCATTGCTAGTTCTGTTTGTAGGCAAAGCAAAAGTTCTTTTAAAGTGGTTAAACATAACTAAGAACTAAAGAGCATTATTTATTTAAGTAAAGCTGTGCAAGCAGCTGCATGAACTAAGGRAATGGGAAGGTCTGGGAGAAACAGCCTGGGAGAAATGTCACAGGAGCCTTTCAAAAGAAGAATTTCTGCTAACTGGTAGAAGTTGTTGCAAGATCTACATTGCAAAATGAAATTGAGTGGGGAAGCCTCATGTTTCTTGTTCCTATYCCCTTTATGCTTATCATTCAGTCTCTTCCACTATGCCAAACCCTGGATTAACTGCACATAAAAGATAAAAGCCTATGGTGTGGACATGAAAGAATGAGCAGTTTAAGGGACTAAGAATCTTGTAAAATAATAAAAATATGAATTGGTTATCAGTAAATTGTCTGCCATTTAGCAGCTCTACATTAGAAACTTACCCTGAAGGCTCCTCATAATCCAGATCYTGTACAATTTCAGGTTTAGTTTTRGACTGGGGAAYAGTTKGGCATCATATTCCTTCCTSCCCCTGGCACCTTTCCTCTCTCCCCTAAATCCAGCAGGCAAAGATACACACCCTGAAGCATGCAGGGGTCTTCACAATTCTTTGAGAGGGGCTATAAAGGACATTTCAATGTCACACCTAGAGAACTGGCAAGAAATGTCACTCTACAAAGCCTTGAGATGCTTCAGCAGGATGAATCTGTCAGACCACAGCCTGARAACCACTGCCTCAGTTTTGGAGCAGTTTTTAGGATTAGGTAATACTGGATACCAAGCTCTGATCCAAAGCAATGAAAGGGGAAGCTCACCTGAGATTTCTTTTTGTGGATATGAATATCTCCTCCATCGGAGCGTGTGCACACAGCACAGGTCACCACATAATCCAGCTGGAAYAGGGCACCAGACACAGAAATTAACACTTAGAGTTGGGAAAACAAAACATTCATGTGCATGAAGCAGAACACATTCTGTCTCATTTTTTTTTTTAGTTGTCTGTCTAAAGACTAAGATGTTTTGGTCTTGCCATTTTCTTTATTCTCTTGAATTGAGAACCACCTACAATTTTTAAGCCTGTGTTTGTTCATTAACTCAGTGACACTGAAATCCCTTGCACAGCTGCTTGTTGAGGTGACAACTGATGGGTAAGGAAAGTCCTGCCAGTATTGTTTAACACAAGATTAATTTCAGTTGGGGGAATAAGCAACACACACACATCCACACACCCACCCCCAAGAACATTCAGGATAGAAATGGAAAAGGTTTCCTCCCTGTGARCAGGAAAAAAGAGACACTAATGAACACCAGTGACATGTTAGGTCAGAAAACACRAGCACAGCCTTCCAAACAACCTGAAAAACTTATAAGGAGCAAGTGCAACAGCTCTGGACAGCAATACCCAGCTGTAATAACATCTCTGAATTCTGACTGTGGCAAATGTATCCTGGTTTTATTGAGCATCAAATAAAGGCAAAACCTGCAAGGTCTACAAGAGACTTCTGGGAGGAAGGAGAATGAAAACAATTTGTTTTTCAGGACATGTGCCTGAGCCAACAGTTTCCCATTCTGAGATCATAATGAGCAAAACTTTGAAGGGATCTCAAATGATTACAGTAATATTCAGCTTTCCTAAGCACCAATGTAACACACACAATAACCAAACAACCTATGTGTCAATTAAAGAAGTAATTAGTTCTGGCTTATATTTCTACCACCAAATATTTTATTTAAGTTCTGTTGTCAAGAGCAGTAACCCCTCAGCATAATTTATGACACTGCATTTATACTCTTCTCTCTTAGCTGCACCACTACTGTGAACTCTAGTGAAAATGCTGCTTTTCCAAGTCTCATTCATTCTCAAACACCATTAAACTGGGTGAAGCCTTCCCTTTGCAAAACTTGGTTACAGAGCAYAAAACTCAGCCTAGCTTCACTGCACAGGTCAAGTTTTTTGTAGAAAGCTATTAGGACTCTATTGAGAAACTATAAACACGTCCATTTATTTTCATTTAGATTCTGAAAGGCAAAACTGCATAAATAGTGAGAATTAGGTGAGCATSACTGTTACCTTCTGCAGGATGAGGTTCAGGTAGACACTTTCTTCCCAGTCAATGTCGGGGTCYCCCAGGCCAGGAAGCTTCTTAGAATCTCTCCGGTAAACTTCAACTTCCACCTGCTAAGGAAATACCACAGCTCTTTGAGAACTGTCACTTAGAGGTACCTATTTCCAAACACAAGAGTGGTATCAGAAGCTGCACATCATGTAGCTTCCTGGTTTTCTGTCAGGGTCAGGTTTTGCTGAGGGTGCTTTGTGTGGAAATGAACTGGGGGCACAWGGGATGTGTAYAAGCAAACAGGGAAGMAAGGCAGGARAATCTCTCTGTGCAGGAGAATCTCAGYTTTGGACAGGAGCTTYATTTATTTMTTGTAACAGGTATGCTTCAGCAAAAATGAAATTAATAAAATCAGGGATGCACACACATATATATTTCTCTTAACACAATCCCTCAGAATCAAGCATGTCACTACTCTAATGCTCAGCACAGCCCAGCTCACAGCTATTGCTCATCTTCCATTGCCATGGGAGTATACCTTTCTAAAATGTCTACTGACATCATTCTTCTATTGGTTTGTTTTTATTTCTTCCAAGGTTCCCATCCATGATTTTTTATTGGCAATATAATTACACAAACTAATGACAGCTACTGCAAAAAACAAAGATGTGAGCAGATGAGGGAAACAATCTAATTTAGATTGATCTCCAAACAAAGRTAATATTTGCACTTCTGTGCCTAAAAGCACAGAAACATGACATGAACAAAATTCCAGAAATATCCAGTGAAATAACAGCCATCCTGACTCTGAAGGAAAGAAGCAGTGAGAAAACAGGGAAAGCAGGACTGAGTCATGGCAGGGTAAAACTCCAGCTCTCAGCAACACCAGGGAAAGCAAAACCAAGTGCACAGCAGACACTGTTTCAGCCTCTCCTGCCTCTGTATCCATGGAGCCTTTATTTTAAGCTAAGCAGTAGTTAATCATCCCATAACACTGATGTTTAAACCTCCCTCTGCACAAGTCAGCCACTAATTCCTTCTGCTGAAATTCACTCACACATGAACAACTTCTCCCCAGCAATTACAATTCCAGTGCTCAACAACTCTCTCATGGAATGCCTTGCAAGCCTATCATAGATATTGAAAGTAAAGGGGCTTTCTTTAAGCATTTTTTCCCCTGTGCACTGATTCAGGGTASGACTCCTTGGTGTACAACCTGTGGGTCAAGGCAGAGTGGATCTCCATGAATCACAGCTCTCCATGGACTGGAGAACACACTGGATTTCACACAGCTGAGTCCTCCCAGGAAAACAAATCTGTCCCAGCCAGGCATCCAGGAAACACTGAGCCTTTTCCAGGTCAGCTGCTGACTCACTTGGCCATGCCTCATCTTTGTGCTTGTTTACCTGGCTCCAGATCAGATGTGCCCTCCTGCCAGCATGAGAAGTTATTCATAGAAACAACTATGTAAACACTAATTATTYATTCCCAGTGAAACCCAAAAGCCAAGCTAGATACTTGCTCATGGAAGTCACTGACCCTTCTTGAGCTGAAATCCATGATGTCACCTTTGTATCAAGTTTTCACTGGGTTCCTGAGCCGCAGCCTCAGCTTGGAACAACAAAGTCAACTCACATGTAGCTTTTATTCCTCTTGATATTTATTCCTACTACTCACATGTGTCTTAGTGCTGCTGTAATTCCTCTAATTCCTTACAACCTAATCCTTCTCCTGTCATTTCTGGATCTGCTTGCAGGTAGTGCTTAATGACCCAGGACTGCCCTGGAGTTAACAATTTCATTTGCCTTAGAATGAGAAGTGCTCACATTTGTCAAGTGCAGCCCCTAAAATTCAGGGTTAATTACACTGCTCATTATCCTAACTCTTTCAGAGAAGATGAGATATCACTGCAAACATCTCCCAGCCTGGATTTGCTGGCAGCCTCTCCTCCCACCCAAGTGTCCTTCTGGGGGAAGAACAGACACTGGTCTGTGAGCAGCTCTGAACTGAGTGGTAAAGCTCAAAAGCCAGATCCCACTTAGCTGTTAATGAGAGCAAGAGTAAAAGGCATACAGGGCAAAGCAGCTAGAAACAGCAGCTTCCTCCATCTTCAAAGACAGAAAACTCCTGTAACCTGTGCCCTTCATCACTCTAGAACAAAACACTGCTTGCCCTCCTCATCTGAGGAGACAGAGGGTGACAGTGAATTACAGATTCAATTGGGAAAATCTTGTGATTTTCTGTGCCAGTCATGTGCCTGAAGTAACTCAGGTTTGGAAACTGGCTGCTCACACCACAAGCAGTATTTGTTGAGTCACAGGTCCAGAAGCACGTGAATATGGAAACCATGGCTCTGCTCAGTTCTCTCTGAAGCTGCAGTCACAACATCAGCAGCTTAAGCTTTTTGGAGACTAAACAGTCCTAATGACTATTCTGTGCATTTGGCAGCAACTCCACTCCTCCACATTCATAGCATGCTGAAGAAAATAGGAACTACTCCAATACCCAGGCAAGCTCAGAGCATATGCCCAGGGTATCTTACATTTATCTTTTGTATTGTTTTGCCCTACAGACATGGCACCTTTTCAGGGGACAAGGCACAATGAAAGGCACAATACAACCTGCTGCTCTGTCACTGAAGCTTTGTTTCCCAGCTGTCTGTGTAACACTATATACTTGCATCATCTGGATTCCCAAGAGAAAAGTAAAGCTGCTCTCTACAGGAAGATCAGAGATACTCAATCTTGACCTAACAGCATTTTAAAATCATAATCCTAAGTCTAACCACGTTAACCTTTCAAACCTGCAAAGTCCAAGACCCTCTGGAAGTGAAGATCAGGGCTTACATTTTCCAGTAGGTCACATCAGCTGGCAGGAGAGGCAGCAGCAAAGCAGTTTTTGAGCCTTGACTTTAATAAAGAGTGACAAGTCAAAGGGATTTCACTTTACAAAGCCCTGCTAAATTCCTTAATCTTGGGAAAAGCTGCACTCCACAGTGCCTTGGTCTGCAAAGAACCTGACAGAGGGGGTCTGTGGTTTTGCTTAAAGACACCAAGAGAAGATGTATCTTCAAAACTTGGCAAGAAAATCTGCAAGAGTGTTAGTGTGACATGCCAAGGCAAGACAGATTTAAATGTACTTCTCTGGGATCCAAGAGTCTGTGTAGTGGATGCAGCCCAGAATTCAATATGGCAGCTCTGCCCTGGCATTCACATATTAGGAGCTTAATTGCTGTTTCACCCATCCATGCTCAGTTTAGAAATTGGTGGGAAGGAGAAGAGAAGTAAATGGAAAGTCACTTAGACCAAGCAGAGTGCAAAGCAGATTAATTTAGAATGCCTTTTAAAATAAAATTTATGATGGTAGAGAGGTTTACCACCAGCACTGGAAAGTCTGTGTGGTTCTGGGATGGTAATGAGGGATCTCTGAAGTCCAGAGCAACTCTTAGAACATGCAGATTATTGCAAGGGTCGTGGGTAACAAAGGGGGGCTCACTCAAACTGCCAGCTACAGCTAAAAGCAAGCCTCAAAGAAAGAGAGAGAGGAAAAAGGAGAAAGAGCAAGCAGGAGGAAGAAAAGGAGCAAGAGAGAGCTAAATTCTTGTTACAATACATTATATCTTTTCCCATCCTGAATATTCTGATTCACAGTAACCAACCAGCACAAGACACAAATCCTATACAATTTACATACAGCCTATAAGAGTTACTGCATTACCATATTGTGTTACATTTGAAACCCTAAAATCTACTTCCAAAACTCTCTTTTTTCTTCCCTGCCATGTTGCAAGGGTCTCTCTGACCTGTGGACTTTCAGCATTCCTTTACTTTCTTATTATTTAATCACAGGGATTCTCCTTTGGCTGGCCCAGCCATTGTCTTTTCTTGTTATTCAGTAACTGGCTTTGGCATCTTAGATCTCAAAGCTGGCTCTCATTTCTACTTTGCTTATARGKTTYMWTTTYYYCMMAWYYTTTYKSCMA